>JAIFRP010004357.1:4768340-4778600 GCA_032403825.1 Odynerus spinipes
ATGGCCAATAAACTTAGCTCGTGTTTCACGTTCTCCTGACGTACGAGGTCCCGCATCGTAGTGCTCACTTGCCATTTTTCAAATTCAACCTGTGACAAAACCTGTGCTTAAATTATATCTTAAGAAGAAATAACTAATATAAAAAAATATATACTTATAAAAAACACCTATATACGCACCTCTTCATAAAAATCACGTTCTCCACAGCTCATTGCTCGATGAGCAGCTCCGTTCAACTGTTTGTAATCGAGCTTCGCATTTCTTCCAAAAACTTCTTTAGTCTGTTCTCCCCGGCCTTTACCACTGTCCTTTATCTCGAATTCGTGATCCTTCGATATTACAGTAGCATCCAAGTCCATTTTGCAATCACCTTCGATTTTCATTACTGTTCCTGGACTCTCGATGGCATCTTTCAAATTCTCGTTATTGTTCTTACGCTTCCACTCGTCCGTCGAATCAGATTTGTCCTTTACCGTGAGCCTTTCCAAACTAACGGGATCGCTGCAATTGTTAGCTTCCGAGTCGATCCTCTTCACTTTTACTTTTTTCCCATTACCAGACTTTGCTTCGGTCGTCAACTTTTTATAGACCAACATGTATGCCGTGTTCGAGGAAAGGAATCCTTTCGGAACACGGCCACGTTTCATATTCTTCACAGATTCTGCAAGAAACGGCGCACATTTAACGTCTACTTATTTTAAGCTAAAAATAGATCGTACCATAAATATAGAAGACCACTCTCACCATTGCCACTATCTTCGATTCTCTTGTTTTGCATTTTTTCAACTTTATCGTCACTGAATTGATACCACTCTCCTGCCGAATTACATATGTTCGCGATGTAATGACCAGAGTGTGCGGAGGGTCCTTTATGGCTCAAAACTGCAACGAGACTGTACAAATGGGTGTGCGGAGGACATCGAACGTATTCGGACATGTCCAAGTCTTCTGGGAAATGGATGAAAGAATTTAACTTTCTTTTCTGACCTGAATCCCTATAAAAGAAAGAGTGAGACGACGTTTAGCGTACGAACGGATCCCAGCGACTACAGAGGAGTAGTAGACTGGCGCAGACTCACCTATGAAAGACGAAACGCATCAATTGAATGTTTAAAGTTTCCGGAAGTGACTCCAAACGTATGAATCGCCTGGCATCTTTTTTATCGTTGCATGTAACGCAATGGTACTGATTAGCTCCACTTAATTGTTCCTCCGTCAGATATTTTTCTATCGCTTCCTTCAAAGTAGCAGCGAGCTGCAAGTCCAATTCGTAGAAAGTGGTTGACGTAGGATACTCGGTACCGCATGCACAGCAACTGTATCGAACAAAAACAGCACTATCATTTACACGGCACTCGTCTCTCTTTCGGTCAGATCAGTTGATCGCACCAGTCACCGTAGCGAACAACGTGTCCTACCATGTCTGCATCATCGTCAAGATCATCTGCGTCATCATCGCTTAGGACAATTCTCATTTGTTTTCCACTTCAGAAAACCCACCAATTGATATAGCTGTATTTTCCCTGTGACAGCCTCTGCAACATCCGCTGCAACTCTGAGTTTTGTTGTAGCTTTCCTTCGATATGGCACAACAACAGCTTCGAGAACTCCTGCGCATCCTGTTGCGTTCTAGTATCCAAAGAAAGGGCGATGGCAAGATTCATTGGATCGAGCAGACGCCTATTCCCAAATTGCATCATGGCAAATATGTATTGCAATTGACCGACCGCCGTTGCCGGATGATATGGAAGTCCTGCCCTCTTCGCTTGCTGCAGAGCCTCCCTCTCTTCTGGATCTTCCGTGATATCCCACTTGTATATTATTCTCCTGCGAAACAAAACAAATTTTGAGATTAAACTCTACCGGTGGCACATGTACGAGATGTAAAAGGCCTCTACGATTACCGCGATACCTCATGTCCTCGTTATGAAACCACATTTGTATCAAACTGTTGACATAACACGTAGCGCCTAGATTTTTTAAACCGACATACTGGGTAGGATCGCGAAGCTCGGACAGAGAACTTTCCAAGGACACAATCTCAGCAGGTTGAGATTTTATGTATTTTTCTTCCCCCAATCCAGTAAGGCACTGTGGGTTATTTGTACAGTTGCGTCTGCAAAAGAAATTGGTGAAATACTCTAATAAAAGTTGGAAAGTGGCATAAAGTTAAGTTTCAAGAGATTGCTGTAACTTAAAGTGATCTATCTTACTTGCAATTTTTGCAACCTTTAAGACCTAATCTGTATGCCGTTTCTAAATGTATCCTCTCAATTTGCTCCGGTGTAACAGCTTCGATCCAAGACCATGCTAATTTATCTAAATCGGTCTTTTTAGGGGGTGCCATTTTCTCCTGAAAGAAAAGGGAAAAGACGCTGAAGTACGTAACGAAAGTAGAAATATAATAATATCTTGTGTATCTTGCGTTTGATGTTCTTTTTCTTTTTTTTTCTTTTGCTAGAACTCTTAGCATTATAAGAATGAATATGTTACACACATTTCCAGGAGCACATTACCCATTGAACAGATCATTCGTTTCTTTTCGCGCCATAATGGACTCGTGCATTTAATGATAAATCCAAAAAAAGAGGAAATAGAAAGACAGAAGTAAAAGGTTATAAGGATATCACGAAAAATTTCAACGTTCGAAAAATCCCTAACGGTTGATCGACGTAAAATCCTCGTAGGTACATATAATACATGTATCAACGGAGTGTAAATTCGAGTGCCACCGAAAAGTAGATGCACGGTGAAAAAAAAAATATGGACATGTACTCGTAGCAAGACATCACTTCACATATAATGATAGATAAATTAAATAGGTAAAAGTGCGCACGCGCGCGTAGGAAGGAAAATGCTTTCGAGGTGTTTCGAGGTTAGGAAAAATGCCGCCATGTATACCTTTATATCATGATAAAGCGATCCGTAACGAGAACCGATGGATCACGATGCACGATAATGCGCGCGACAACGCACAATAGTGCACGAAGGATAGACAATATCTCGCAATCTTCCTCTCTGCACCTACACAACGCGAAAATGCAAGGATCCTTCTATCACAACACTCGCAGGCGTGCGTACCTCGTTTAGCCGAACTACTACTACTACTTTACTACTACCACCCACCACCACCACCACTATATGTACATACGTAACCAAATTTCATCGAAGCACGCGTCGAATTAATCACCGTCCATCATATTGTTGGCCCACCGCAAAACTCTCGGTAGCTTTTAATATTTTGGACTGGATTAAAATTCAGTTGGATTAACAATACTGTTGAACCTATACGAGAAAAGACTTTACTCGGTTCATACGCGAAGTACATATCGACGTACGATTCGGAAGTTTTAACGTCAAAGACGTTATTGGCAACTAAATAAGAAAAAACAAAAAAATCGTAATCCGTATAGATAAATTCTTAAGACTTAAGGTATTTTTCTCGTTCACAGAAACATTACGCGGCAACTGAATTGCATAATTGTAATGCATTGGTTTACGTTTTCCTTTTATATCATTGGCGCAAGCTTCGGCCGCGATGAGCCATGAGGAAGGATCGGAAGCCTAGATCGATCCGCAAAACTTAACAGACCCTTATTGCATCTTTGTTTTCGTGCCTGTAATACGTCACTGTTAAACTCACTTCTTTTACCACGGTCGTCTCTTTTACCGCAAATCAAATAGTTTCTTACACTGCTTTTTTGGAAATATTAAGATAGAATGTCAGAAACTAAAATAGGTCAGAAAAATTAAAGAAAAGAGAGAGATAGAAAACTTCAAAATCTTTAGTGCGCGCGCGCGCGCGCGTGTTTGTGTTATGTACATAAATTAAGTATTAATTATTACGTTACTTTTCAGTTGCCGGTGATATTCTTTTAGAATTTTTAGAAGCAGTCATTAATCATATACTTTACTTTAGAAAGCTATATCCAAAAGAAATTTTTGTTAAAAAACAAATCTATGGCACTGTAGTTCATATCAGCGAACAGCCAGAGCTTAATGAATACTTGAGAAATGTTTTGATCACTATTAGAGAATTACTCAAAGAAGATGAAAATAATATCAAAGCAGTCAATTTTGTTATTTATAATAAACACAGGATACCTTTAGAAAAGTTTGTCTTTGATTTTGTCAAATTACAAACACGAGAAATTAAGTATGCCTTCTAATAAGTTTTCTTTTTCCCTTGAAATGAAGATGATATTAAATAACCAGAAGGTTTTTCGTCCATTCATAGCACCAAAATTTCTTTTCAGCATCGATCCATATTATCTTGAAACTGAAGAAGCCTTAAGAACGACCTGTTTAAAATTATCCACATGTGACACATATTTAAAACCTCTTCCAGAAGATTCATCATTCTCTATAGAAATTCAAACGTATGAAACTGCACGTGTGTTTCTCTGCGAAAATCCAATATGTGAAGATTTTCCATGGATCGTTGAAGATGAAATTATAGAAATGGTTACTAAAAGATTATTACCTGTGAAAACGGTTAAGACAGATTGTTTAAATTTACAAATATATGTAGTTGAAAGCAGAGATGTAACGAATACGCCATAATATAATGGATAAAATAAATTAATTTGTAATATTTGGAATACCTATTAAATGTATGTGTGTGTGTGTGTGTTATTTTGTCTACATCCTACTGAAGAAATGCAAGAGTTTTAATCGTGAAATTGCTATACTTATGTAAATAGACATTGACTGTCTATAAATTTACTTATGTTGTGCATAATCACGCGTACATGCAAAATTATCATTTGAACCGCGGTGCTTGCAAATTCAGATAAGGCTATCCTGCATAGTTGTGTGTGAATGTATCGCGCGCGAGCACGTGGTGAGAATCAGCTGATCGCTGATCGAATGTCACATATACAAATGAGTTACAAACATTTCTTATCCTTTCCGATATTAGACATACGTACTTTGAAATAAAATAAACGAAACCAAATTATAGACAATGATGGTAGATATCGACGAAGTCGAAGTGATCGAGGTTCAGTCTCAAAATGACAGGCACGATGATATCTAACCTTACTTTTTTATTCATACCGAACACATCATATAATTTGCTTTCAAAGCTAAATCGTAAACAACAAAACAAATCAAAAATAAATATCAGGCTATCATATTGTAATCTCATTTTTTATTTTTTAGTGTCCAGGATATAGTTGATTTTTCCAAAGTTACAGAAAATTTAGCAGCTGGAATTTTAGCAATTTATCGACCACCGTTGGAAAAAGTCAAGAAAGATCTTAATGAATTAACGTAAGAAAAAAATACGTCGTTTCTTGTGATTATTACACTTTTATAAAATCACCTCCCAACTTTTAGAAGTAAGCAAACAGTTTTACTTAATCAAATGCAAAGAGAGAATAAAAACCTTCAAGATGTTCTTCAAGATACAGATTTAAATGAAATGGTAAATTTCTGAATCATGTGTGCATATGCGCGCACGTGTATGTGCATGTATTTGCATGCACGTGTGTGTGTGTGTGTGTAGATTTCATTATAAATATCTAATTGTATTTTTAGTTTTCTACCATAAAATCATATCAAGGAAAACTAGTGAATATCAAGAAGGAAATGATCGTGATACACGATAGGACCTTTAAACTAAAAGTAAGTACCTGTCATGTTTTACATTGTACCAGTAGTTTCACTTAAACGCATACACTTATGTACAGAAACGGGCATTACGTTTGCAACAAATCAAGCAAAAAGAAGCTCTCAATAGAGAACAGCAAAGAGAACACGAGCTTCGTAGAGAACAAGAATTAATCGGTAAGCCTACAATCTCTCAATGAAAAGCAAAGCCTATGATCCCCTATCAAATAGATTGCGCTAGAACAAGTAGTATGTACAACACAACAAATAATAATAATAAATATAAAAATATTATGTATTTATATAATATATATTAACAATAAAGTACTTTTAAAGATATATCAATATCTATGGCATTGTAAGAAGATAGAACTAGTAACTTTTTGATAATTTGTGTTACCAAACTATTTCCCATCGTCCACTGGATGAGCACCTTTCTTTTATTTTGCATAGCCAATTGAATGTTCTTTCTGGAGGAAAACCAATAATCTCTCTGTCTTCTTGTATTCTAAATGTAAAAGTTGATTCGTGTGTTCCAATGAAGTACCTATTAAACATGATTTTTAAATCAAAGTCTTATATCAGAACTGTATTGTAATACTTACCTAGCATACGAGCAAATTATTTGATCAATTATCGCAATGCCACCATCCTTGAATTTCTCTTTAACATAATTCGGTGGCACATAATTTATAACTGTATATTGTGTTAAGTATGACTTTAATTCTGCAAGTTCTGCAAGAAAAAGTGTAGATATACGTGAATGGGTTTGTATTTTCATAAAATTTGAAGATAATATTTATTCTAGGAAGTTTGTCAGGCTTTACCTTTCTCATCTGCATCGGTGGCAACAAATAAAAGATGTAGTGCATATTCATTCATTTTCTTCACCAACTGGGATGCAGCTTCCTTTAGTGTTGGCGTTGATTTTGCTCGTCCAATAAGAAAATCGCGTCTTCTCAAGTGAACTGATAAATATGGACCACCAATTGCATTTCTTTTTTTCTAAAATATACATTCACTTAGGAAAGAGAATCATACATTGCATGAGAATTAATTAAATATACAAAATCTTTTCTTCAAATTGACAAACTTTTTCTTCAGTCCAATCAGAAGGTCGATCAGTATTGTCGTTTTTATTCGTAGAATTAAGATATGTTGCTCTATAGTCATTTGCGATTTCATAAAGTTCAGTGTTATAACGCATACTGCGCCTTGCCCTCCAATATTCCTGGGAACCATATGAATCATGCAAAGGTATTTCCATATGATCGAACATAATGGATCTAAAGAAAATACAAATTTTTCTATATATCTATGTTAATGCATCAATGGCTGTATGACTTTTCTAAAATCGTATACCTATAAATAGAAGGATGAAGATTTGCTTCAAGATTCGACATCGTTCCATGAAATAAAATACATTTTACTTGATGAACAGTAATATTAGAATAACCCCAAAAGTAGCCATTATATACTTCTTTTAATTTTCTATAATGTAAATATTTCAATGAACACTCCATTTCTTCATTTTTATCCTCAAACTTGCAAGTTTTAAACATTTCTTCGTCATTTTGTAAGACATACACAACATCCAATTTTGTTTCCTGTTTCTTCAGTGAATATTCTGAAATAGGTTAAACGTAACGTGAATACTAAATATTACATAAAGTAATGAACATTACCTTTGAAGAACTTGTACAGTTCAATTACAGGAGCATATTTCTGTAAACTGATGATATCAAAGAATGTACCCCATGGTAATTGTATTTGTGGTCCAATATCTTTGCTGTGCCAGTGATACAAATTACCTGTATAATATATGATAAATATATTATCAAAGGTGTCTTATTAATTAATTTAATAACAAATAGAAGACAAGATATTACCCCAAGGGGGCAGGACCAAATACCATTCATTTTCTTTGTCTTTCTCATTTAAATTTTTTACAAAAACAGCAATACGAACGTATACATCTCTCCTTAGATTAAAACCTTCGGCAGGATTAACATCGTAAAGTATATAACTAAACAAGAAGGAAAGCATGTTATTAATAAAATTATTAACGTCAATATATTTCGTATATGATATTATTACAAATTATCTCCAACCGTTTATTCGAGTAGCGTCCGGAATTCCTACAGCTTTCCTCAATTTTCATAATCTGATTGGGCTTTTCACAAAAGTCATATTTTTGTGACCTTACGGTCAAAATAATCAGACTCAATATAAAGTAGAAAATACCATGAGAAGAAAAGATGAACATTTTCAGGTTATGGTGTTTTTCATTAACTTCGAAGGATATAAGGGATATCAACTGACGACGATAATGAGGGGGACTACAATTCTTTTTGATTTATTTTAAATGTAGAAAATGAAGAAGTGCAATGAAAGAAGCTTTTTGAACGTTGAGTGATGGTAGAAACAATAGGTTTTAATAAGATGCAATTTGTATAGAAGGGATTACAGCGTACGTGTATACATATGTATGTACATACATACGTATCTTGCCAATTTGTTCGAGCAATCTTTGCTTATGTTAAGTTATGAGTTCAAACTTTTTTTTTTCGTTGATATCAGTTAATAAAACTTTATATGACGAACAAACATAACGTACATGAATTAATAGGAATCCAATTTGTTTCATGCAAAGTGGTCGAAAAATCGGTTAGAATTAACTTTTTTGATTAATGGTATCTGCATTGATGACGACGACGACGATGATGATGTGATGATAATAATAATAACAGTAATAATCATTCTTCTTCTTCTTTTTATTATTATTACTATTATTACTATTATTTACCGTCTTATACAATCTTTATAATCCATAGCTTAGTTAGCATAGTCATTGCTCTTCCTTTCCCTACAGAGCATTATGTTACATTCATCGAAACTCTTCATGTCTCTTCCCTTATCTCCTTAAAATATAGACTCAGTATATAAAAATTGCAAGGAAAATTTTTAATGACAATGATAGTGATAGTATTAATAGTAGTAATGCAGTAAATAGCAACAATCATGGTTATAGTAGTAGCGTAGGAAGTAGCAGCAGTCATGGCATAGTAGTAGCAGTAGTAGTAGTAGTAGCAACTTCAGCAATAATGGTAGTGCTGGTAGTAGTAATAGTAATAGTAGTAAGTGTAGTAGTAATACCAGTATTATGATTATTATTATAATTATTAATCTGATAATCGGAAAGTATTTTCTTATCCATATTTTTATACATACATTTGCACAAAGTTTCTCAATTAATTTTCATCATCTATACTTGTATCAATCTTTATGTGAATTTTTTTTACAATTTGTGCCTTTCTTGTGCTTCCTATGTGCTTTTCTTTATTTTGGTAGCATATTAACATTTAGGCAAACTCTTGTTCAGACTAAGAGTGGTATATGTTTTAATACTGAATGATTTTTATAACAAATATAACATGATACAAATTTCATACTACTTCATTTCTTGTAATTACAGTGTCTTTATTTCTGTATGAACTCTCTAAAAAAACACAGTATATTATTTTTGCTTTACAAAACATGAAGTAATATATTCTTAATGTGTTTACTTTCAAACAAAGCGTCGTAAAATATATGCAGAATACCAAATTGTCTGTTTACATGCAATACAATTGTAAATCAATATCGACGATATTTAAGCTGCAAGAATTTCTTTGGTACACGTATAGTAAAAAAGAGAATTACGTGCATCATATAATACTTCATGTAAGTACTTTTTCTATATTTCAGAAGTAAAATCATAGAATGATAAATAACGCAAAATTAGATTGTATGACTTTATTCTCCTCATACACCATATATATTAATCAATATGTATACTACTCTATGCTTGCACAGTGTTTCCAAGATTAAGTCATTAGTTTTAACTGATTTATGCGTCGATACAATTATTTGTATCGCAGGTAAATGTAAGATATAATAAACAAGAATTGATACATACATGTCTTAGAACCATTCGTGCTTTTATCATGTAGGAGTATAAAATACAAAAAATTACCTTTCGTCGCTTGTTCCTCTATCAATGCATAAATTTAATTTCTGCAATAATAAAGAGACACAAGTATCGTTTTCTAAATTATTTATCTTACAATAAGTACTACTTAACTTAATACAATTGTTGAAATCATTCTTTAATATATTAATAAGATTTAAATAGAAACTTATAATGTAAAAGTAATAGATGAAGGTACATTATGTAAAATGATTTAAACATAGAATCCTATTGTCAGTCTCGTTACACTATGTTTTGAAAATGTAAATTATATGTATCTCTGTGTGACCAACATATTAGACATTGTCATTAATACATGCATACGTAAAGATCGGTATTAGGTATATCCTTTGCTTATAATTATGAAAATAATAATTGAGTTTACTTAGATAACGATCGAAAATAATAGAATTAATTTTCTTCGAATGTATTATTACTATAGTTTCGTGTTAGCATATTAATACTGAATATTCGTTATAAAGAAAATTCTTTAAAGTAAATAAATCAAACATTCAATAGTAAATACCTATTTGTAATGCAATAACGTAATTCACTATACGCGGCATATTGTAAACTGTCCAAAACTTATGGGATAGTTAATAAATAATTCATATATATATATATATATATATATATAA
>JAIFRP010004357.1:4794659-4807702 GCA_032403825.1 Odynerus spinipes
CCCCCCCCCATTCCTTTGACAGTCGAGAATACAACGACAATCGCCACAGCGGCACCACCAAGTAGAGAGCATGTAAAAGGCGAGGTTCATTCATACGCCATCCGACGAAGTAAGTAGGTGGGGTATGTATTGATCGCTGCGTCGGCGTATATCGCGCGCGTATGTTGTACCTACACGAGAGAGAGAGAGAGAGAGAGAGAGAGCCGATGCAGTGCAATGCACTCACGCCTCGATTTTGTCCGAGAAATTTTTACCCGAACCACATCAGCAGCCGCCAGCCCTACCGTAGTCTCCTCCTTCTACCCATTTTCCTCGCGTCGTAGCAATTACTCTGCATCTACGACAAGCACCTCCTCTTTTCCGCTACCTTTATGCGATCCGCTCCGCTCGATATTATATGTCGAAACCGAGAGCGGGTTAGTTTTACGACGCTCTATTCCACTAGAGAAAGGAGAAGAAAAAGGGGGTGGAAAGTAGGAAAATAAAAACGAACCTTTTTATCATTCCTTCTCTCTCCTTACCTTTTTCTTCGTTTCCCTTTTAGGCACGACCGCAGGGAGTACCTTGTTTTATTAGCCCTTCCCTCTACAATCTAACACTTACAGAGTGCTTACCTTTCTTACTTCCCCTTTTCCAATATTTAAACGTGTAACATGTCCGAATATAGATATGGATTTATACGACTCTTCATTGATTAAAACAGAAATACGCCAAAAGGAAGAGATCAATGTGTACGAGCGTAAGAGAGGTAGAGGTAAGAAAGCGCGTCAGAAGAAAATGCACAAACGTTTCGCTTGTGAAAGATTGTTCTATATCAAACTATTCTTATTCGACAAAATTTAAAGGAAGAAAAGAACAAAAGAAGCCAGCCTTTCAGGCCGGCCAGGGGGCCGCGCCCCCTGGACCACCCTGGCGAAAAAGCTTCGCTTTTTCGCATTAGGCACGACCTAAAAAAGGAGCACAACCTTTTTTAGACACGACCTTCTTTTTATGATATTCTTCTTGGGTACAACCGAATTTTCGATATAAATTTAAACTCGATTCGCCGATAAAAATATTTATTCGTTCGCCATTTTTTATTGTCTAGATAAAAATTTTTGAAAAAATTCAGGTTATTAGCTGTTAGTGTTTAACATACTTTTACAAAGTTTGAATTCTTTCCGTCTTATAATGGATTTTTTATGAATTTTTTAATTTTTGAAACACCCGTCATTTTGTAATCGAACGTCGGATCGAACCGAAATTGTTCGTGGATCCTCTTTGGGTACAGCCGGATTTTTTGTACAAGTTTCCACTCGATTCGTGCAGCCGTTTAGACGCTGGAGTGGACACACACACACACACACACACACACATTTCGGTCTTGTTATGAAACGTAAAGATCGAAAAGGGTTTTTTGATATCTCGAATAGTTTCGGAAATAATCGTCTGTTACACTTTTTGCTCTACCGAGATCATAAGGTACTCCCTGCGGTCGTGCCTAAAAAGGATGAAAAAAAAGAGAAAACAGAGAAAGGATAGAGAATAGACAAGCTCGGATAAGCGATTCGCTGCCTGTTACATTTGAATTTTGAGGAGACGAGGCATATACCTCGCAATACTTCTTGTGCATTATACGTTCCTAGAAACAAGTATATATGTACATACCTACCTACGTGTATCGTGTAATAGAATTTAACTTTTTAACACGTGCGTGTAAAAACTCGTAGACTCGTAGTAAACTCGTTTCTCTAGATGATACTAACGCGAAAAAGAACAAGAACAAGAAATCGTCGTCTTTTACGAACGATCATTCGTACTGAATAGTTTAAGAGTGAATAATCTCCAAGTATACTACG
The DNA here is from genome assembly GCA_032403825.1 of Odynerus spinipes. NCBI lineage: Eukaryota > Metazoa > Arthropoda > Insecta > Hymenoptera > Vespidae > Odynerus > Odynerus spinipes. Next base: position 4,796,498 of record JAIFRP010004357.1, read on the forward strand.
AAATTTTTTCGCCCCCCCCCGCCACCCCCACTTAAAACACAAGTGCACGTATGCATGTACATGCCTATGTATGTACATACTACCGTACCTATCGCAAACACTCAAAAGCAACTGTTGACTGCAACTGAAACGATGAGTCCGTTCTTTTCTCGCTAATGTCATTTAGCTAAGCGGTTCGAAATGATGAGCTTAAAGAATTCAAATTGTTAGCGGTCATTTAACATTGTTTCGCGGCAGCCGACACACGATTTGCCTCCATGTCCCAAGAAAACACCTAATTGGGGGAAGGAGCATACAAGTTATTAACTTTCTAAGAGCGCAATTTTTAATCGTTGACACGAATGAAAACAATACAATTGTAAAGTAGAAAGATGAGGTACGATGGAACGAGATGAGACTAGACAAGACATGGGAGAGGGTCAGGAAGGGTACAAAATAATGATGTTATTGCCATCAGAGTGATGCCTGGCGCGATGGGCCACATTGTATCGTTAAAAGTTCAATTAATTCAATCGCTCTGATTCTTATTAAGGAGATTAATGTATTCAAATTAGAATTAAAATCTGTCTCGAAGCGTGTCCCAAAGTACGACGCAATCTTTATCGTGAAGCTACTACGCACAAATATTTAACGATATTCGAACCCCTTCGTTGGCGTTAACCATTGATCGTTGATCACGTTATACAAAATGTAGCTTTATCGAAAAGCCAGTACCGATTTTTTTGTTGGTTCGGTAAATACGCGCGCGTACAGGCGAATGATTTATGCTTATGCGAATTAGTCCATCCACGTTTATTCACCTTTATCCGTATCGATTCCCGCCAATAGCCATGCAAATATTAAAATCATAAATATTTGCCAAATTGACAAAGAATTAATTTATAATTCTTAATTCTTTCAAGGGAATGCGACACGATGCGAGGAAAACCAACACGTTCTTAAAAACAGCGTTTCTCAACCTATAGACCACGGTCCAATACTGGGTTGCAACATGATTGCTACTTTACGTCAAAGCAAGGAAAGTGATTAATTTATAAGACAAGTGTCAAATTTAAATAATTAAAACTGAAATGGAAGTATTTTTTATAAATTCATCGGAACCGCTCCTAGTAGAAATGTATTGAATGTTAGTTGTCACATTTAAAAGTTATTGTCAAATATACATCATTCTATTTATTTATATTACATACAGTGACTCTAATCTTTTAGGTTCTTACAAATTTGATATTAGAAACATTTGGACCGTTGTACCATTGCAAACAAATGTATTAGATCTCACGGCAAAAAGATTGAGAAAGACTGCTGTAAAACGTTCAATCGCGTTATGCAAAGGTACAAGATACATATAGTAAAGGGTTCACGCATCGAAATGGCAATCGCGTTCGTCTCTCGAAAGAAAAAACTCGGTATTTTTGGCTGGACGTAACTGTGTATCAAGAGTGAGTGAGTGAGTGAGTGAGTGAGAGTGAGAGAGAGAGAGAGAGAGAGAGAGAAACATCGCCAAACTACTTAGCTACGCTTCTAGTATAATTATACTAGATTGCAATTATAAAACAGAAGTGTGTAACCACGTAACTGCTTATCATTTGTATATGACTTGTATATGATTGTATATAAACATATGACATATACTTTTCGAAAAAAAACTCGAAACGTATCAACGATAATCCAAGTAAAATTATTTTTCGTAAAACCGCGAGCCTCGAAAGCATTAATACGTCCAATGTCGTCAAGTTGGTTAGAGAAAACATCACAGTCCGTTTGCAATATTGCCCGATACTCGTTTCCTGAAAAAATGTTCATGATTCCATATGTATATATTAACGCAATTCCATACGTAGTGTGGCACGTTATAAGATCTCCTCTAATTGTGAGACAAACCACACCTTAATAACGTATGCAAAAATTAGAAAGGTATGCACCTCTTACGTCGTATATTACGTAAGATCCATATCGATCCATCTGCGTAACGCTAAAACTGGATCGAATCACGACTCAATATCGATTTTCTAAACGGTTATCGCATCGTACGTGTGACGTATGTATGTCGTGTTAAACAGAGAAAGAGAGGACAGAAAACAGCACTCGTCCCAAATCGAATTCGTCATGGAATAAGGCGCAAAATTTAATCGAGTGGATCGCGGGTCGCGAACGTAAACTCTCTTTTCCGCGTATCCTCCTCCTCCTCTCCCCCCCCGCAACCCCGTAGCAACCAAACACTCGGCACGCCGTCAGATTTCAGTATGTATATCACTCGAAATTGTCTGATACGGCAACGATAGACGACGCGTAACAGTAATTCGAATACATCGTCATGACAGTAAGTACTATCAAAAATACATGATATATAGCAAATATACAATTTCTTGGAATTGCTTTATTCCTTCTAGCGAGCACTATGGCAAAGAAACGATGGCGATATAATTATATGTGAAAGAAGAGAGCACATTTTAAACTGATAAATAAGTGCCTGCAAAGAAGCCAATTACACAATTAGTAAAGTGTATATCTCGCGAAAGTGGGACGACGCGAAGATAACACGCGCAACTGGATATTCTTCTTGAATCATTTCTACTGTAATTGTTACGTAAACGCGCTTCGGTAATTACAGATTCGTAGATGTCACGACATAGCGCGATTAAAAAGTTCCATAACAGTTGTACAAGTTAAACGTTACGACATTAGACATCATTATGACCTTTCAGCGTAATTCATCGCAAATCGTAGTTAGTTGCGGTTTGGAGGTTATACAACACTAACGATTTGAATTTACCTGTAACTATTGTAGATCTCGCACTATTCCCAAGAACGCACAGAAAATAAATGGAATTGCTATCCGAAAAGGGTACGTATGGATAAGTTAACGTAAATCACTGGTAGACACTGATAAATATGAAAAAGTGCATACCGAAATTAACAACGCGCTTGTGAGGCACACGACACGTTTCACTGACCTCCAGCGCACGTGCGAATCCGTCTATCGTGCTTTGGTTCCTCCCCTCGACGCCGCTTTCCCTTTAAAACACACCCACACACACCGCAAAAGTTACGAGGAAAATGAGAAGGAGAAATGGTATAAGGAGAAGGGGAAAGGGAGACCGATGGGGGAGATTGCGTTCGACGTACATATCACGCATGAAGTAACCGCGAATAGAAATGAAAAGACGGAAAAACGCATACCTGCGGAATATTGGCGTAAATTTGACGATTGAGCGAGTCTCGCTCTTTCTCGAGCTCCCTCACCCTGGCTTCCGCCTCCTGCACACGTTCTTGGCACTCGCGTAACGAGTCCATCAGCTTATCCCTTTCGTCCAACATCGAAACCATTAATTGTTCGAAGTTCGCGTCCTCGCCCGAGAACTGCGAACTTCTCTGACTTATGCTGTCCTCCGCGATCGTCGGCATCACGTCGCACATCGCACTCCACATTTTGCCTTCCCAACTTCTCTTCGTCTTTCACCCTCCTTCTCTAACTTCTCTCCTTCCACCTTTCTTTCCTTCACGTCCAATGCCCAAAAATTCACCGGTTTGGCACGCGGAAAAAGATGGATGTGACGAAGAGGACAAGGACGGACGGGGCTTTAGGCGCAACGGTATACGACCGCCGAGGGCAAAGAAGGCGTAAATAAAATATACACGACACTACATTTAAACGGGAGTACACGTGCGCGAGAGCGGAGTTCCAAGGAATAGAGAGGGAGGAGTTGCACAAACGGAACGGGGAACGGGGGGAAGAGCGGAAATAGGTGGAAACGGAAGGATATATATATATATATATATGTGTGTATATGAGTATATTATACTGGCCGCGAGCACCCACGCACACACTACTTCACTCTAACGTACACCTTCGTCGCTTCTCGTTTCTCTTCCTCTCACTTAATCATTTTCCTTGCCTTCCACTTTTTTCGTCCGTACACTTTCGACGAATCGGCCGAGTCGGACGACATTCAAAAGAAAAAAAAAAAAAAAAGATTAAAACGATATAAAATAAAAAAGGAAACAACGCGTGTTCGTTCGCGTGATAAGCAACGGTGACTGGCAATGCGAAGCGATGCAAAGCAAAACGCAAGGAGGCAGAAACGCACGGAAGTCGCGCGGAGTCGCGCCGATCCGAGCCGAGCCGAGCCAAGCCGAGTCGTGCCGTGCCGCCCCTCTAACGTCGTATTCGCGAAGCTCCACGCTACTCCGTAGATTTTCTCTTCATCGCTTTCTTCATAGAGGCTCGTTTCGCAGAAAGGGCAAATGCTGCTGCTCTGTTGGCGCGTGCTAGAGCGAGCTTCTATCGGCGAACGCCTGGTGCGCAGACGACAGAGTCGGCGCCCTATTCTCTCTCGCTCTCTCTCTCTCTCTTTCTCTCTTTCTCTCTCCGTTCGACGATGGCGACGAAAATGCTGAATGAGCGGGGAGAATCGCTCGTATCTTACGTCTATCCAATCTGCCACATTTTTTCCGTTCACTCTCACTCTCGCACTTAGTAAAATACACAATTTACGTGTACATGCTTCTTCGCTCTTCTCTTTTCCTAGCTACTTATTTCTCAACAGCGATTACAAAAATTAACCAAACTTTAGGAATCCGAGCACCTTTGATCGAAAGCCGTTCTCATTTATTCCTTCAGATCGATCGTATGAAAATAATCGAAAGATGAACACGATTTTTCTATGCTGTTGGAACGTTCCGGAATACCGGCCACAGTGTTTCTTCCTTCATCTCCACTTTTTTTTACTCTCATCTTCTATCGCAGTATTATCGTCGCACTGGTACTATTACTTATTATCGTCCAACGGTATCAAGTTTGATCTCCTTCTTCCTCTCTCACACTTTCCTTTTTTTCACTCTGATGTCCGATTATAGCGGCATATTTTAGTCCAGAACAAAATGCACTATAATGACAAAAACGACGGTTCCATGAAAACCACGTTTGCTTGTTCCCTCCTTTTCGATTTTTATTCACACGAATTATCTTGCGCACATACTTTGCCAAAAAAGAAAATGAAAGAATGCGAGGATAGTGAGTGAGCGAATGTGTGTGTATGTGTGTGAGAGAGTGAGCGAGAGAGAGAGAGAGAGAGAGAGAGAAAGAGAGAGGATTCGTTTATCCGGCCTTCAAGAAAATTGCATATTCGTGTTAAGCCTGCCGTTTTCTATCGGTAATGGAAGGGGAGCAGTGGGAAAAGAGATGTAGAGCGACAAAAAATAAAATGTTGCGAGCACTCTTTCCACTCGCGATCTCTATCCTCTTCGATAGAGTCTAAGGAACGTGCGTCGTCTTGTTCACTCTCTCTCTCTCTCTCTCTCTCTCTCTCTCTCTCTCTCTCTCTCCTTTCCCTCCTTCCCTTTTTTCCCACGGTCTACCCGTTGTAGTTGTGTATCACTTTTTTCACCGTGTTCTCGAGTGCTGCTCAAAAGAACATGAATCACGATCGCAACTCGGGACACTGGGAGCCGCGCGCGGGTCAACGTTCGAGGCTCGGCATCTCGATGACAACAGCATTACCGTGAGGAAGGCCGAACACTGACACACCTACGGCGCTCGATTCCTATCGCTCCTTTCCCACCCCCCGTTGTCGTACGATTCAAGCTCGCTCGCTTACTCGCTCTCGCTCTCTCTATCTCAAAGATCCATTTCGGTACTACGATTCCCTACCCTTAAGCCTGACGTTTTGTTTGCGTGTCTGTATTCCATGCAGTACGCCACGATAGTGCTGCCACCTCGCATAGGTCGTTACACGAATGAGCCAATATTATCTCTCGCTGATACGACCAATCACACGAGAGGAAGAAGAGTGTCATCGTAAAGACTAGTTTTCATTTGGTTATCCGCATCCTTTAACGAAGGATTAATATTGGGCTATTTTTAAACATATACATCAGTTAATTTAATATTTTATTTGATTGGCAGAATGTCAAAGAGCGTGCTTGAAAACTAGCACATAGCGTCGCTAAATGCATAATCAGCTTCTGATGAATCGTTCATTAACCAATTGCGTACTCAGAATTTTTACCCCAGACGCTAAAAATGAAATTCGATACGCTTATAAAATACAAACCGCATTGAATCTTACAAATATTTTTGTTAGATGTTACGTTTGGTTATCGTTATTTCATCCATTATCATAGTAATTAAGCTCTTCGATTATATAATTTGTAATTAAAAATTTTAAATTCAATTCCGCCTTTATCAAATCGACAGGTAAATCGACCGGTTGTTCCTTTAATATGCTACAAACACTAAATATTAATCAACGAGACGTAATGCATCACAACAACATGTTTATTATGAATATTTTAATATTAAATCTTTCAACTTTAATGTGTTTAGATTTAATAAAAATGGTAAGAATCGTATAACGGGACTCGTTCTATGTTTGTATGTATCTATCGACTGAATTTTTGTCTTTCATATATTAAGTAAGATATAGAAGAAATAATTAATTTTTTAAGTAAATGTATCGATTGAACTGAGTAAGAGTAAGAAGGAGTTTAATTGCAATGAGAGAAAGTATGTACCAAGTCGTTTCGAAAGATCGAATGGGCGCCACTCTCGAAACAGAGAACCGTGCTACCTCTGTGATGCTGTATAATCAATACCAGTACATGGTCTAGGCCTCTGGACCAGCATCGGAAGGCAGCTGATTCTGAAAATAAGGTAGAAGGAAAAAGAGTTAAAGTGTGCAGAATGAAAACCGTGACGCATACTTGTACATCAGGAAACGGTACGTCTTCTCGTATTTGTCTCTCAAATAAACTATATCTGGAAAGTATATATGTCCATATTTTTTCTTTTCTTTTCTTTACTTTTTTAAAAATAAAATACGTATTAGATCTCTCCAAATGTTTAAATTTCTTTAACTATTTATAGTCATTTCTTTACTATATATTACGCGTGCTTGTTATATGGTTTGTTTCTTTTCGTCTGAGCTCTCGAAAGACTTCCTTCGTGATTCCTTTCGTCTTTAGAAGTGTATAGAAGGAATTTTCGTCAAGTCCTTGATAGTTCTCAATCCGGATATAAGTTTGTCGGTGTTATATTCCGCATTCGTTATAGTTTTAGATTTCCCGGAAGGTGAATCGATAGAAGACATTGCCGAGTCTGTAGATGAATTACGAGAAAAGTTAGCGAACATGAAGAGATTAATGGAAGAACGTAAGGGAACGACTTTGGGCGAAATCAGTGCTCGTAAAAGAAAAGAAGCCTCCGACATAATAGACGGGAATTTTCTTTCATGGATATTTGCATCCGCTCTCATTGTCATATTAAGCGTCAGTTTTTATGCCTTTTATAATCTTTATCACGCGGTGCTTAAGAAATTCCCGACGCATCACACAGAGTTGTAAGGAATGAAGAAAAGCCCAGCCCGTCCTTCTCCTTCTTCGAAAAGAGACAAAAAGAAAGAAAAAAAGGGAAACAATGTACAAGCGATAAACATTTCAAATGTCTTCGTTCAAACGGTAATCTACTCTCTCATTTTTCATTTCTGCTACTTTACCGTATACTAAAAAATTTCTAATGATATCGTATTCGCGACGAATGACTCGCAGTATTTCTTCTTCTTTCAGATATGATAAAGGTGCAGACAAATATCTGAAGTGGATGAAACACTTAAAAGAGACAGTATTACACGCCGATAATTTACATTCCTTTTATTATCTATAATAATGCGATTTATAACGTGATATCCTATTATTTAATTATGAACATGAAAGAGAAATAAACACGAGAAACAATACGTTATATTCGATAGTTTTACGTTTTACATTATAAAGCAAGGGAAAAATAAGAATCCGTTGGCGCAAAGGATGGCTTACCACACCACGGTTTGTTCGTTCATTCGTTTGTTTGCTCCATCAAAATTCTCTAAATAAAATTCTGCTTATCCTCTTACCTTGCCTTTTATGCTTTTTTTCTTTTTACAAAGTTGGCGTATTTATAGACCTGTATATACGTTTTCCGTTATTGAAGTTTCTTCGTTCTTATAGAAACCATAAAGTGATTTAAAATCTATGTAAAAAAAAGAAACAGAAAGGATCAGTATGATTGACGATTCGATTGTACTCTGCCGTGCGAATCCGTGATTGATATTGCATAAGATCTAGTACTCGATAAAATACTCATTTTTCCATTTTTCCAATTCCATCGTATCGTACGATGTAGAATAAATATTATGTATTTCAATTGAATCACAGAGTTACGCATTCGTGTCGAAAACAATTAATTCGAGCGCAATTTTTTGAATTACCGTTTCTCGTGCGCGTTTTACAACTCATCAAAGGAGTTTCCAGGTACAATACGATATCGATAATTAAATAAGATAAAATATTATAAAATTCTCTTTTACTTGGTAGGTTCTTCACTGCAACTCAACTAAACGCACGAATATAATTTTTCAAAGTGTAAATATTGTAAATAGAAAATGAATTAAAATCGTAAGGACCATTACGACTATTAATCATTTCAACGTCGTAATTTTACTCTGTTAGACAAAAAAACGACATTGACATTGGACCATAAGGCGAATAAGTAATTTTATGTTGAAAAGTTTCGCTATGCAGTCCGTAATCGGAAACCGATACAAGTTTTATAAATAGAAAATCTTGATCTTTCGCAGCTCGAAACTATAAAAAATAAATAATGAGAGAGAGAGAGAGAGAGAGAGAGAGAGAGAGAGAGAGAGAGAGAGAATCAGAGATTATTTCAAAGAGATTTATGTCGGTGTACCACATCCTGCTCCTTTGTTTTCTAAATCTTTAGTAAAATGTATAAGCATCTTTTCGTACTCTTCTTGTTGCTGAAACAACGGGGATGGAAGCGTAAGCTCGATTTTCGGGTAATGAAGACTTTAATCATCATGACACGTTCGATAGCAATTGTAATACCTTCGTCACCTCCTTCTTGAGTTCTTCTCGCCGACGAGACAAATTGGAAACCTGGCTTTGTAAGAATTCGATCTAGTAAGAAAATCAATATTTATAAGTATAATGTTTCTGAGATATTTATAAAAGTTTTGTATGGTGAACTAACCTCTTGTTCAGTTTTATGGACATCCATCTTCAGATCATTCATCAACGATTTGTAACGATTTCGGCAAGTCCAAGTTTTATTTTCTATATCGTCCAAAGCTTTTTTCACGCTCTTTATTTCACATTGCGATCGTTTTAACTAAATTTCATTTCGCGTTATAAGAAAGAAGAATCACCGACGATGAGAGACACACTAATAATAAAAAGCAAACTCTCCAAGTGTAGGTATGTATTACTATGAATTTAGAATAAAACCAAGCGATCTAAATCTAATCATACGCGTCTTTTCCATTAAATTTTCCCTGAGAGTCTCCAGTTTCGAATTTAAGTATGTTATACATACATACATACATACATACATACATACATACATACATACATACATACATACATACATGCATGCATACATACAGTGTACATATATCCTTTCGGTTGTAAGTGCGCGTTATTGTATGTGCATTTTCATCCGAAATAATACAAAGTACATAGTTGCATGTTAATATGTCGAAAGGGACTTATTTTGTTTTCTTTTTTATAAAAATCAAAATATTCTAACAAGTTACTTCGTTCAACGTGGTAACCTCGATGTACCTTCCTTCGTCCAGAATCTATAGTAAAAAAATAAACTACTACCATTTATATAAAAATATGCGACTACTTGCGACGAAAGATTAATCTCGAAAATTCTCGATCGCATCCTTCTTTATGATTGAGTTACTCACTCGTTCCTTCAATTCTTCCCCGTCATCGTTGCTCTGAAATGAAATGAAATACGGTAATACTCGACCGCTGGTTGCTCCTACTTATCGTTGGAATAATTTCAATAATTTTATCATCTTATGTATATGTCCTTGCACAGAGTTACCGTGATTATAATAAAAACTGTAATATATAGCACGATAAACACAAAGATCCATGATGTTTTCGATATAAAGAGCGTTAATACAGTGGTCCACATTGTTTTATGAATTTAAATGTTAATAATCCAACCCAAATCATACCATTCTTCGTTAAAGGAATTTCACTAGTAACATCCGAACAATTTCCAAATTCGTTTTACGAATTGTTATGAAGATAAATGAAGTTCGAAAGGTCGATATGAAGAATTCGATTCAATCAAACACTCTTTCAGTGGACAAGACCAATTCAAGATGCTTGATGTTTTCCCAGTTTCGTCTCGCGCAAGAAGTCGATTCTGAGAAATTATTCGATCTATCGATCGTTTGAATGTGTCAATGTCGCTTCGTTTCTGGTGAATTACCTATTCCTATACAGGGTGTCTGGTTCCAAGTTCCCCACCGGGTAGATGCTTGTTTAATGGACAAATCAAAGTAGAAATATCGAAAATTATTTAAATAAATTCCGCATAGTTAACGAGATATTAACAATCAAAGATTGGCCAATCAGAGAGATCGGTGGATTAGGACGTCCCACTTGATCATAATATTAGGCGAGAGATGAAGTGAGCCGCAATAAACAATTACCAGTAGTGGAATGTTTATTGTGGATTGCTCCTCCCACTGCTTCATCTCTCGCCTAATATTAAGATCAAGTGGGACGTCCTAATCCACCGATCTCTCTAATTGGCCAATCTTTGATTGTTAATATCTCGTTAACTATGCGGAATTTATTTAAATAATTTTCGATATTTCTACTTAGATTTGTCCATCAAACAAGTATCTCCTCGGTGGGGAACTTAGAACCAGACACCCTGTATATCTTTCCTTTGTCCCTTAAAAGGAAACGATACCCCGAGCTGAATTGTGCGGTGCGGTAATCAAGACGCTACGTAGTAGTGCTCTCGTCGTTTCCAGCAAATGTATGCTGAAAGAGCAATACCAGTTTCAAAATGTGCAAAGACGTTACAAAATATTGGGTCGAAATGAGCTCGGTAGTGTTACCCGCGCATGACGTAAATTCAAACGACCGATCGGAGTGTTTGGCTTATGGCGACAGGTTACTACACAAGTTATTGACCCCAGAGAATAAGAAGAAGAAGAAGAAGTTATTGACCTTCACTGTGAAGCATGCCTAACGGCGATTCCATGGTGTAGGTCAGGGCGGGGTGCTTCGGCCGTTAAATAGGCTGGAGACCCACATAGAGGGTTTTAGTGGGTAAGAATCCCACACTACCCCGCGACGGCGGTTCTCGTCGGCCGGGGTGTCTTTTGAAGATTTCCC
>JAIFRP010004357.1:4807715-4851590 GCA_032403825.1 Odynerus spinipes
AAAAAAAAAAAAAGTTACTACACAAGTCAGTCTGTCGCGCGACTTCGACAAGTGAACATGTGATAGTGAACAGTAAAAAAACAAAAAAACAAACAAAAAATGAAGCCATTGACGGTGCATTGGAAGTGAAATTTGAAGTGCGAATTTGAACTCGGTGGTTTTACCCGCGAATAACGTAATTCAAACGATCGATCGAAGTGTTTGTTCTTGGATGACAGGTGGCACGTCAATCCTCTATGTAAGATCTTATTCACACTTATTCAGTGAGAATCGCCTAGTATGATACGTATGTATGTATGTACATGCTACAAATCTTAGTAAAAACGAAATAAAATCTGTATTGCATATTTTAACTGGGTCCTCAAAAACAGCACTTCCTGTGGTTGAACCCAGGCATGTATGTTACATACATATACATATGTACATAGAGAGAGAGATAATAAAAGCCCGTGCAGTCTATGCGGAGATTCTGTGGTCGGTTTCCATGATCACTCTTAACAGAGTGAGGATAACGTTAACCGGAAAGAAAGTTGATGTTTAATCAGCTTCATAAAAAATGTATCAGCGTATCGTTATCAAGAAAGAGAGATACAAGAAATAATAGAAAATACTTCTCGTGCTTAACCTACAAAAATAAAATATGTAGTTGTAAAAAGGTTATTCGCATTACCAGAAACACCGATACTTACATAAATTATTTAAATTATTCGAATCAAAATGCTACTCTTCCATCCCAATCACAGATCGTTATTGCGGGTGCAGGAATGGTTGCTAATTCTGTTGCTTATCATCTTGTACTTAACGGGTGGCACGATGTTCTTGTGTTGGAACAAAATAGGTAACTTCATTATGAATATCGTCTTTACAGTTTAGATTGCATATTACTTTTAATGGTAAGAAATTGATTATAATTTTTCATGTTGTGCTGCTAGGGTCGGTAGTGGGACATCGCATTTTGGTTCTGGAACTCTTGGATTATTTAAACCCATTTCTCATCGAAACTTGATCTCGTACAGTATTAAATTATATCGTCAATTGCAAGAAATGGGACATGATATTGGATTGAAACAATGTGGTAGTTTGAATTTAGCACAAACAAAAGATAGAATGATAGCATTAAAGAGGAGAGTGGCATATAACGTACCAACTGGTTTACACTGCGAAGTAAGAATATCAATGTAAAAAATTATATGATTGGCATTGATAAGGAATTATTGTGCATAGATTTTGGATAAAGACCACCTGAAACAATTACATCCTTACCTCCATGTAGACGATCTTGAAGGAGCTATTTGGGTGCCAGAAGATGCAGTAGCAAATCCCAGTGCCATTTGTGAGGTTCTGTCGAAATTAGCAAAACAAGGAGGTGCAAGATATCTAGAAAATTGTCGCATCGAGCAAATTTACACTAAGAATAAAGCTATTCAAAGTGTAAAAACTGAACAGGGCGTGGTCCTCTGCGAATATTTCATCAACTGTGCAGGGATGGTAAATTTAATGATAAAACTAAATTCAATTGATCCCTTTTTACACCTGCTGCATAAAAAATCTGTATTTTAAATCAACAATATAGTGGGCTCGTGAATTAGGTTTAAGATGCAATCCACCTGTAAGAATACCGGCGTATCCTGCGGAGCATTTCTACGCGATTACTCCTCCTCTATTATCAGAATCGAAAATGAATCTACCGTGTGTTCGAGACTTAGATTCATATTCGTATATGAGAGAATGGCAAGGTATGTATAATATCAAATTAATAATTCATGTCATTTTTATTACCATCATCTCATCTTTATATATGGCGATGTAGATAGAATTAAAGCAATAAATGAAGTTATTCCATATGAAATAGGAGGTTTAATGGCTGGTTGGTTTGAAGCCGAGGCTAAGCCTGCATTTGAAAATGGATTAGTTCCATCTAAAGACTGGAAACGATATATAAAGGATGATTCTATTCGTTGGAAGCCTCTTTGGGATAAAGTTTTACATAGAATACCAATTCTGAAAAGTTTAAACAAACCTAATGTGTATAATTGTCCAGATAACTTCACTCCGGATGGTAGATGGATTTTAGGTGAGAGTCCTGAAGTAAAAAATTACTTTGTTGCTGTAGGAATGAATGGAAATTCGCTACAAGGTAAGTACTATATTTAACTTTTGCACTTACATATATTCTATGCTACTTTCATAATTCATTTAATTTTACAAGGAGCAGGTGGCATTGGAAAGGAAGTTGCTGAATGTTTAATAAATGGCGAATCTACCCAGGAACTCCTTCCGTTTAATGTGCAAAGATTTTTAGATTTACATAATAACAAACAATATTTACAGCAAAGAATTAAAGAAGTAGTCGGACGAAATTATGCTATTCTTTATCCTCATCAATGTGAATACAAATACGCTCGTAAGTTACGTTGCTCGCCGTTGTATTCTGTTCTGGAGGAACGTGGAGCTATATTTGGTGTTAAAATGGCATATGAGCGGCCACTTTATTTTGATTCAAACTATCACCGTGAGTATGTTACTTTAATTCTATTGTGTTGATGCATTGCATAGTTATTATTTTGATATAATGGTGCTTATCGAAAGGAGGACAAAAGAAACCAGTAATGCCATTGGGAAGCTTTTACAAACCCAAATTTTTTGACTACATGAAGGAAGAGTTCCAAGCGTGTCGCGAAGGTGTAGGAATAATAGATATGAGTTCATTTTCTAAAATTGAAATTAAAGTAAGTACAAGAGACATAGAGACAACTGTACCAACTACACATACTGTACCATATATATATATATGATATAGTCCAGCCACTTGGAAGTAGTACATTATCTTCAACGGTTATGCTCCAACGATGCGAATATACCAGTCGGTGGAATAGCACACACAGGTATGCAAAATGAAAAAGGTGGATACGAAAATGACTGTATGCTAGTACGTCAAGCAGAGAATAGTTATTTTATGGTCTCGCCGACTTCGCAGCAAACACGCATCTATCAATGGATGTCCAGGTAATTCATAATAATCTTCTTCAATGTTTAAGTGTATTGTTATAATATACAGTATTATTGTGTCAATTTTGGCATAATCTGCACATCTATAGACACAATGTATCGTTAAATATATGTCTTGCTGGTTTTCTGAAAATGATTTACTCCAAAAGGTTTTTTCTGAAATACACAGGCATTTACCACATGACCATTCAGTTGGTCTTAATGATGTAACTTCAAAGTACACGGTTATTAATATGGTAGGACCTAAAGCTACCGAATTACTCTCTGAACTTTCGAATTCTGATATTAATCTCTCACCCTTTACATACAAGGTATTTGTAGCTTTTTTCGTTGACCGAGAAACGTTAAATCTGTTTATATTTAAGTTTGCTGTTTTATATATATATATATAGTGCTTATCCTGCATAGACGGTGAATGTAGCATATGCCTCAGACGTAATGGTCATGGCGTTTACGCACACTGGTGAATGTGGGTATTGCTTGTATATTCCATCAGAATATGCACTACACGTGTATTCGACATTGATGGAAGTTGGCAAAGATTATGGTGTGCGTGATGTCGGTGTGCTTACACAACGTTTTATGAGGATAGAACGTTTTATTCCTTTTTGGGCAGAAGAATTGACACCATTTGTCACGCCATTTGAGGCAGGATGCGGATATAGTGTGAGGCTCGATGTAAGTAATGGATGTAAGCTATTCATTAAGCTTGACTTAAATACACTATATGTATAAAAGTAGTCCCATTTGTTTTTCTTTTCATTTAAAAGAAAGAATATTTTATCGGAAAATTTGCATTACAACGTCAAAAAGAACAAGGTGTTGCAAAAAGACTAGTCTTATTCATGCTTAATGAAATGGATGCAAATAAAAATATATGGCCATGGGGTGGAGAACCAGTATATCGAAATGGTGAATTTGTTGGAACTATTACATCTGCAGGGTAAATATTTCTAATATTTTAACATTAGCCAAGTTCCAAATTATTGTCAAACTAGGTACTTTCGAGCTTATAGCTATTCTATTCATAACAGATTCATTTTGCAGGTATGGCTTTGCTACAGAGAGACTTATATGCCTTGGTTTTATTGGTTGGCCTCGAATGAAGTGCACTCAGAACAGCACAAATATCGTTACTACAGATTTCATAATAGAACCAATGGCTCATTATGAAATTGACATTGCTGGATGTAGATTTTCTGCCAAACCTCATATCCATCCTTTGCCAATTCCTGCTTTAAACAGTAAACTCAATAAAAAATATATCCCTACACCAGTTATATCTTATCAAAGCGATATATCACGATAGACAAGTTACGTCTAATTCAGATGTATTTGTAATGATACGTCATGTAAAAATATACTAAGGTAAAACATGCATGGAGGGTTAGTTTTTAAAGAAAAGCAAAAAAGAGTTACATGTTGATTTTGTTTTTATTTTCATTTTTCCATCTATGATCTTTTTGTTAGCCATTGTTAAATTAACAGTTTATAGTATACAATATGCACTATACTACTTTCCAATATATATTTATTTACAAGTATAGAAACTGTGCAAAGTATCGATCATATTTAAAAATACTTATAAAAAATTTAATGACTTTGAAGCAGTAATATTGATGAGTTCAATATTATTCATATCGTAGATTATTTCCTGTGCACTATCATTTTATCATCTCATATACTTCTTTTTATCAAAGACATTAAAGCCTTATGAAAAAATTTCTTTGTCCATTATTTACCAATCATCGTATCTTCGACGGCCTAGTTGTGCCGATTAATACACAAATATTAAAGTGAATTGTAATATTTGTGACAAAATGTTTAGTTTACATTTTCACGTATTGTTTTCAATAGCGAATAAACTATTACTTCAGATATAGAACATAATTTTATTACTTTATCTTTATATATAGTAATTGTATTAATGCAAGAATTGAAACCACACTTTTGTGAACACTTAATGCTGCAAATAATCTGGAAACTACTATTAACAAGTTTTAAATTATCACTTATATACAAAAAATTAATCGATAAATAATCTTTTTATAAGGCATATTCTATTTATTCTAATAAGCATAGTTAATCATTAAATCATTGAATGTACTCTCTTCTACTTTACATATGTTTATTTACTTTAGGAAAGAAAGCCATTAGGCACTGAACAAAGTACTCTGTTTCATTGTTTGCAATTCTAAGCGATGAAATAATATTTGGAAATATTACTTGATCTCTACTCATTTTTTTCCTTTCCAATAGCTGAGCATGAAAAATACAATGCCGTATTTAGGAATTTCAAATTAATGAATACAAAATGTAGATATTAAATTTAGGAGCCATACTCTGCATCAAATCACCAATTTACAGTTTAATAATTGGCAACACACTTCTGTTGGACATTTGACTTATTTACGATGCCCATGCTTCTAGTTCCTTTAAATCTTCATCTTCCTCGGGTTTAGTTTCTATAAGTAAATGGTATTTAAAATATAACATTATGTAATACTACTAGAACGTGGCTTTCTAAAGTGCAATTAGATATACAAGTTTTAATTTTGTATAATATATTACTTGTACGAGTCCTTGCAGGAGCAGCTGGAACAACTGGAACGGCAGTAGCAGGAACTGCTGGTAATTCATCCGTAGATTCAATACCAAGTAATTCTTTATCGAGCTGTTCCTGTTCAAGCTCTTCCAGCTCTTTCTCAAGTTCCTCCTCGTCTATGTCTTGGCCAAATGCCACGGGATTTGATATTGCATCCGAAATTTCTCGGGCAACATCCTGCTGCTCGGCAATATCATCCATCATATCATGGACTTGATCCACATCCCTGCCATAGAGTTAACGTTGGATTAGTTACAAAACCTTGTATATGCTCAGAATCATTTAAATTTAATAATTTAACATGCAATTCGACTTCTGCTAAAAATTATCGGATGTGATTACTTTGTAACTCGTTTCACCATCAATTTCCTCACATAATATAAAACGATAATTTTGTAAGATCGTTTGAGTTAAGGTAATTACGTGCGTACATGGAGTAAAAATTCAAATAAAAAGTTGTTGATTTACAAAGATTGCTTAATCGACAATCCGATTAATATTTCTACCTTGAATAACCAAGAATTTTATATATATGTTTATATACATATCAAACTATTTACAACAAGCAAAATGAATTTCTTACATGTGCTGATGAGCAGCCTTTAAAGCATCTGCTGCACCTTTCATGGTTGTAAGTACTGCTGTATTTGTATTTGCACTTTCTAAAGCTTCCCTTTGCATCTCTATCGTAGACAAAGTACCATCGATTTGCTGCAGTTGCTTTTCATAACGTTTTTTTCTTTTAAGAGCTTGAATAGCCGCTGCAATATGTAAATTCAATGTAATTATCTCACAATTAATGTATCAAATAATTAATGACTGATTAAGTAGATTTGCAAAATAAATCTTAAATTTTACACACACATACACACACATTTTGTTTTTAGTTTAAAGCTCTACCAATGAGCAGAGCTATCAAATACTTATCATTGCAATATTTTACTATATTTTTCGTATAAAGTAACAAATTTAAAAGAAAGTATAAAAAAATGACATAATGACAGCTGATTTCGACCATCACACAATTTACTTTAGACGTGATTGACATAAGCTTGATTCGTCAAAAGAAAAAGAAAGAAAAGAGTATACATAATACCTCTCTTGTTCTTGGTTCCATTCTTTTTCGCTACTTGAATTTCAAGCTCGATCTTGCTTTCAAGAAAATCTTGTTTTTTAATCAACATATCCTCTGTCTCACGCAATTTTTGAATTGCTTCAGCTGTTGAAGGAGCAACCGGCTCCTTTTTGCCACCGAATACTTTACTAAAGAAACTCATTTTTTCGTTCTATCGTTTAACTGTTCTATGCCGATAATAATAACGCACGTATCCTTAAGGAAAATACGTAGACAATAATTAGGCACTATCAAAGAACGATCACCGATCGTGCTCGTATCACCGCCATATTTTCTATGGCATCTGACTTGCGTCATGAGTCATCAGTGGTCATCACTACACGCATAGGTTGGTAAACCCACAGTTCCCGCCTATTTTTAATTGTTGCTCGTCACTGTGCGATACGTAAATTTATTAATAATATTTCACACTGTTAACAAGTACAAAAATAATTTCAATAAATATTACAGTTAAAAGTTAAGAATGCGTAACAATAAATTTATTTTCTTAATTAAATATTTCTATCATTAAAACGGCCGACTTCGGTTCCATTCAATTTAAATGTAACATTCTAATAATCTAAATTATTATTTCGACTTTTTTGTACACTATATCATCGTTATATATCCACAATTCTTACAGCAAGTTTTTTTTATTTCCTCAAAAGGACTTTGTTAGTTTTTAAATTCGTATTATGTGTATTCAAAAGTTTACCTGATTATGTAATTAAAGGTATTTACATTTAAAAACATGATTCAAACTACTTGAAAATTTTTTAATCAAAATTAAGATTAATTGAAGAAATTTTGCTTGCTTACATCTGGCGACACTGATATTAGTGTTACCCAGAAAGTATCAAGAGATTATTCGTTCATATACAATATACGCGCAATTTGATCTCGATGTGTGTGATACGGTAACAGTATTATGTATGATACGCGATGTCTGAATCCGGGGAATGAGAATTTAAATGTATGAGGGCAGAATAACTCAAATTGTCGTGACGTCTTAAAACAAAAGGATCGACTGTAATCATATCAGTATAAACAATCTCTTCACCTTTTGTAACGACGATAAATTATTTTGGTACATTCATTTTTAGGCACGACCGCAGGGAGTACCTTATCATGGATGATAATAATGGATTGCAGGTTGATGTAAGTAAAAATATAATTTTCATTAGCCTTACACGAATACGTGTTATTTCTTGTTACAAGCTATTTTATTTTCACGGACTAGATTTGGCTCGACTGACATTTCACAAGACTTTAAATATAAATACCCTCCCGAGCGAATCTGTCGTTGCTTCGCGCAAACTCTTCAAGTTTACTTTCTTTAATTTAAATTCTTACGATGAGACGCTCATGGCGCGACACAGATCGAGTGAGATTTAAAAATTATTGAGCGTGATTTTAAATAATAATTTTTGCATCTAAATACAATGGATCAATCAATCATTCGTAATGAAATAAATTCATTTCAGTTTTAGGTTACACATTATAAATTCATGAATTTCATTACAAGTTGTGACTAACTAAAGTGTGCCCTTCAAATTCATACAGAAGATATATTCTTTTTGTACTATTTATTATACCGTACACAGTGCTAAGTTTTTTTAAGTAACTTAACATTTCTTCCCAGGATTTTAAGAAGTATTTACCAGGCGGCGAAACCACAGAACGTCATCTCAGAGAAGCATTGCATGGTACGAAAACTGATTTTAAACCATTACCTGGTTTTGATCCGAATCAGGATGATCTTGAATATTATTGTATGCAACAAGAAATTGATTGTGATGAAGTATACCCTAGAATATATATAGGAGATGCGTTAGTATCAGCATTAGAATTATTGAAATGTCCTTACTATATTGTAAAAATTCTGAAATTGTTTTTCTTGACAGTGCTACGGCAAAAAACAAAAAATACCTCGAGATGCTAGGTATAACACACTTACTTAATGCTGCAGAGGGAAAGAAATTTGGACTTGTAAATACCAATAAAAATTATTATCTTGATACAACAATAAAATATCTTGGATTACCACTTGTCGATCTTCCAACTATTGATATAAGCAAGTACTTTCTTGTTACAACTGCTTTCATCGATGAAGCTCTGTCTAATAATGGTAAATTTTTAAACGTGTGTACACACACACGCATGCGCACACTGGGTAGAGTACCAAACCCACAAACCTTTCTATCTCAAGTATCTTTATTGCACATTTGTGAATTTTTTTATAAATCCTAGGTATAATTCAAAGTACAAAGAGCTATAAGTTCAATATCTACTTTTCCAATAACAAATAAAACTCTATATGTCCAAAAATCTGACTTCTTGGAAGTAAAAATCAGCTCATTGTAATGATATGTTAATCTGCAAATGAGAAATATCCTTGTATTATTCATTTTAATGGAAACATGGTACATGAAATAGATTTTTTTCTATATCCTTATTATTAAAAATGTTATGGATAGAGAATTGATAACTTCTTAACTTCTTTTAAAGGGGTCATTATAAAAGACGTCTGTCTTACATATCACCTAAAAATTATACAGATTTTATTTGCACATGCATGCGCAATAAAGATAATCAGAATTAAATGTTACCTTGTTACCACACTTAGTACTTTTATATACATTATTATTGTGTTGTCCAGAAATTTTCTAGACAACTCAATAATGTTATTTTCTCAAATATCTAATTGAAAAGCAAATATCATATTATAAATATATATACTAGGTAAAGTTTTTGTACACTGTATGCTGGGAGTATCTCGAAGTGCAACATGCGTTTTAGCCTACTTGATGATGAAGAAGGGTATGTTAGCCGTTGACGCAATAAGAATAGTACGTGAGAATCGTGATATTCACCCGAATTATGGATTCCTCAATCAATTAGCTCAATTGGATAATCAACTGCGTCGGCAACGTTTATAATAAAATAAATTTGAATTGATAAACATGTGTCATAGTACAATAATTTCTAAAAATATACATCTCTTATGATATATAACTCCTTATGTGCCTAATTTTAACATGCATTGTTTGAGAGTAAATGGTAATATTTTTATTTGTTATTAGTTCTATATATTATATTTGAAAGTATACTTTATAACTGTACACATATGAAAATAAACACCTCTCCGTTTAATACTTTCTTTATATTGTTATTATTAAATGTTTAAGAATAAAATGCGTGACAATAAAATAACGATGGATGCTTGCTTTATAAAAATGTTGGCATCCCCTCCAAAAAAAAAAAAAAAAAAAAAAAAAAAAAAAAAAAAAAAAAAAAAAAAAACAATGAAGTTATATAAATTGAGGAATGTGGTATCACATCAAATAATAATTATAATTAGTATAAATTGATATTTATCGCATAAAACTATTTTGTGACACTACGCAATTTTATTAGAATTACGCATTTATTATTACACTTCCGTTTATTATGGTATAACGTTAATATAATGAAAGTTGTAAAATATATGATCTTCGTATAAAATTAAACAACGCTTATTAATATAGCGTAGAAGTTATTTTATGTTAAAGACTTTATTGAAGTTTTTGAGTTCATACAAGTTCTTTGCAAACTAAAATACACATTATCTATCATTTGACCTTCCTATAAAATTCTATGATATTAAAAAATTCTTTATAACATCATCAACTTTAGTGTATATTATTACTTTAAAGTAAACACAGTAAACATTCAGTTACATGTTATATAAATTAAACATAATCTCTTAGAAAGTAACACTCTGATTAGAGAACAAAAAATGCTCATATTTCATCGAAAATCAAAAAAGATTTTCCTTTTCAGAGGTCGCATTTAATTAATTACTCGTGGTTTTTTAGAATGTATTTCCAAATTTTGATTCGTTACGCTCGTTTGACCATCTACTTCTGCCGGTCCACTACGTTTTCTTGCTTTTGGCGATGACTGCTTTAAACATTCCATATCATTAAACACTACTTGAGCCCCTCCACCAGAAGTTGGTAAGATGTCACCCTATAAAGAGAGACGTTTTATATATTAAGTAATTAAGAGACACTTTATACTTTAGTATCATATTTACCTTGTAAAGTTTAGTTTCCAATTCTCCATCCGTATCATGTTCTTGTGCTACAAGACAGTACCTAGAAGCACCCTCCGTGATTTCTTTTGGATCTGCGAGTCGACTAATACTCCGTCTTCTATGCATTAATGGTTGGAGAATGGTTCCTACAGGAATAAGTGCTCCAGGCCTGTGATCAATCCATCTATCTGCACTTTGAGAACGCCTGTATCTTGGGTTCGATACCATTACTCTGTCCTATGAATAATATTATTTTATTATCTCTATTAATATATCAGAAATTATTCAAAAGGAACATTACTTGAAGAAGATCCTGTAACGAGAAAAGAAAGTTTACCTTTCGCGATCTTCTATCCGTAGAGGGTGCTATTCTTTTAGTAGTATCTACTACATGAATTGGCGTCAGCGGTACATCTTTAGATATAATCCTTTCTGTAGCAACATTATTCTCATCTACTAAAATTTGTTTTACTAATCTCAACTTATCGTCTTGTGCTTTCATTTGATTCTAAGGAACAAGCATTTTTATATTTTTCGTATTTTAACTTAAACATAATATTTGAAATATAAAGATTTACCTGAAGTTGCTCACGTTGTTGACGAAGTTTTATTTCTAGTTCTCTGTTCATTTTATCAGTTTCTACCTGCATTTTAGTGTTATATTTTTGTTTTACTCTTTGTTTATCTATCAGACGTTGATTTAATGTCATGTCTCTGTCCTTTAACTGTTTAAAAATAAAAGAGTTTTATATCTATTGAAATATTATAAACAAAAAAATATTGAAATACTTGCCTCCTGTTGCATGCTTCTTATTATTTCATTTGCATTATTTAATTTGCAGATCAAACTATCAATTTGAGCTTCTGTCTTTCCAAGATGACCTTCTAAAGCTGAAACCTATAAATAATAAGTACGCGCGTCATTTTGCCTTTTAACAATAGTTGTATTATCTACAATCATGATGTATGTATACTTTTTTTTTCTGTTGTACATTCGAAGCTTTCAATGCAGCATTTTCTACTTTTAAACCAATATTTTCTTGTTCCATTGCCGAAAGCATCTTTCTAAATTCATTTTCTATAAAAACATAACTACATTAAATCTTACTTTTATTCCATACATAAAATGACATGTGGTCAATGCAAAAACCTTACGCTTTTGTTGTAAATCAGCGCGTAATATATCACGTTTGTTTATTCTTTGCTCTAAGAAGTGGATCAGAGTTGTTATTATTTTATCATTATGTGAATTATTAGTTTCTAGTTCAGGGAAAGGTCCACCCAAGCTAAAAGTAAGGAAATGATTTAAGAAACACAGTATAAAAAGAAATCATAATAAATCGAACTGATTGGTGTGGACAAAATTATAGGATTTACCTGTATACTAAACCAATATCAACTTCTAAACCATTAACTTCTACACGTCCTTCCCTTTCCAATCTATTCCTTGCTTCCTTGAATATCTGTTACAAAAGTGTTTCATTAAAAGTATGTACAAACCATTAAGTACTATGACATTGTATTTTTTTAATACTTTATTCGCTTGTCTTCTTCCAG
This sequence comes from Odynerus spinipes, assembly GCA_032403825.1. Classification (NCBI taxonomy): domain Eukaryota; kingdom Metazoa; phylum Arthropoda; class Insecta; order Hymenoptera; family Vespidae; genus Odynerus; species Odynerus spinipes. The sequence goes on from JAIFRP010004357.1 coordinate 4,820,079, forward strand.
GGGTATAACCAAGATCAAGCTTTGTAATTGTGGGCCTTGCTATTTGAACTTCTTGAGTTACTTCTGCAAATTTCATCACTTGCTGCACAAATACAATATAATCATGTAATTAAAACAAAACGTTTTTGTCGTATACACACACGGAAATACAAAAGTGCGTATACACATTACATACAATTGTTTCATCATAGTCATCTGCTCTTGGATTAACGCAAACGATCATCCTAACTTGTCCTTCCCCGTCAAAATAATTCTTAAATAAATGAGTAAGTTTTGAATCTCTGTACGGTACTATCTTGTTAGTCCCTTGTATTTGATTCTCTCGTAAGATTTCCAAACATGACCGAAGAGTCATCAAAGAATTGTTGATATTTCCTATATGTAAATTATAATTAATTTTTTTTTTATTTGAGAAAGTATAATGTTTAACAACTTTACAAACTATGTACCTGCTTCTCTCAATCGCTGTCCTGTATTTTTTGTACGATTTGTACGTTCGCTTCCAGCTAAATCAACCAATGATAATTGACTTATACATATCACACGTTTGTCTTGTATGACCTGCTCCCCCTCACAATCTAAAGGTGCCTATTTACTGATATATTAGATTCAAGAGTGAATATTGTATAGACATATACAGTCATGAAATATATAAACTGGTACCTGTACAAGACGAATAGTAAATGCGCTATGAGACCTACTCGATTCTGCATTGAGAGCAGTATGAGCAACACGTCTTTTTCGTTGACCACGATGAAATACCTCAAATGCTTCGTCAGAACTTTTTACCTCTACTTCAGTGACAGCATGAACATACATATTTTTATTGCCATCTTCCCTGACAATTTTACTCTGCAATGTTCTAAATATTGTAACAGTGTATTACCGTCTATATAAAAAAAACCAATAGGCTATAGTTTATAAAAACATCAAACATACTTAGCCCTGGCATCATCGTCGTCTAGCAGGTCATATACACTATTGTTATATATTTCAACGTATGTAACAAATACAGCATAAACATTATCTTGATCAACTGAAAGAGTTTGGACCTCGTTGCATTCACGAATTGCAATTGGATTACTGTCGCTATCACTGTCTACTTTGCGTCTAGTGAATGACATAATATTAGCATAGCATTAAATCAAATTTATTTTTGTCTGAAAATAAATCTGGATGCGCTAATTTAATTTGACTTACATTTTTCCGGATCTTCCATTTTTTTGAGACATAAGACCTGCGTGTATCTCATTTTGTCGATCTAACATTGCATCAGCTTCACTTTGTACGTCAAAGCCGTTGAGTTTATCAGGTTTAAATACAAATTTCTTAGTTTGATAATTCATAATACTGCTAAATATAACGTCGAGGCAACGTGGCATAATCCCATCCTGCGAGGAGTCTCCTGTCATTGTATATGTTTTACCACTACCGGTCACTCCATATGTAAACAATAAGCCATTTCTTCCTTGAATAAGATTTTCAACCAAAGGTAAAGCTACCGTATCAAATATTTCCTTTTGTTTTGCATCTGGTGGAAATACATGAGTGAATGTGGTTTGTATTTCTTTGTTACTGGTATTACGAAAGTTAATTGCAGATTCTGGTGGTGTAATCACTATCGTTGTATCAGATATAACCCTCATGCATGACACGTCGCTAGAAAATTGCATAGGCCTCAAACGACAGTATACTTGAACAGGATCTTTGGATATTATGTTAGTACCCTTCGTACGATTAACTAGTTTCCGGGCTGATCCTATTGTCTTAACGCGTCTAAAATGGTAAACATGTTAAATTAAATAGAGAATAAATAAAATTGTTGTTATTAAATGTTATTGCACGATAGCGTGAAGTCTATTGTACGAACTTCAAAATAGAGAGAGGCAGAGCATATCTCTGCAATGTGAAAAGGAAGAATCATTTTTAATGGCAAAAAACTTGATCAAATGTACTAATTAATATGTTGTATAGACTTACGAGGATTTCATTGTGCTTTAAATCTACAGTTATTTTTCTTGTTATTAGTAACTTTATGTACACTTTTAATAACTACTTATTTACATTCGTTGAACATCGGCAATAACTTATGCGTGTGATCCAACGGTAAGCTATTTCAAAAATTTAAATCAAAGAATGGACGCTATTTTCATTATTACCAACCTTCCGTTTGCAGAAATTTGTCCCTAGCACGTGGTCGAGAACACGACACTAGATGGTTTCAATATGATTCTACATGATCTACGTATCCATACATATGATGTGTGTATATTTGCATGTATGTACATGCATGTACGGAAATTAATCGTAAGTAAAGCTAACACACATCTCTACTGTATAACTTCGAGATCAAACATTGTTAGATGGAAATAAATCGGTAGACGAAGATATATAGTATGCAGTACCAAATACAAACGGTTGCCAGCGACCAATTAATTCCTAAAGGCGGTAATTTCTTTTTTTGATTCAACTACATTAATCCGTATTTCTTATGTTATTCAATTTCAGTGTCCCCAAAAACTCTCACATTCAATAATCATCTACTATTAAAACTTATCTACATGAAAGTTGGAAATGATGTAATTATCATGTGCATATAAGAAACGCTTTTGTGAAAGAGATTATTTATTTTTCACATACATACAAATAGAACCGAATTAAGATTACTTCTTAGACTTCTTGTCTTTGCCAATTTTCGTAACATCATCCGGATTTTCTGCAGCATCCTTGATACGTTTCGCTCTTATTCCCACTAATCTAGCATCTGCTCTAGCTTTGCGTAACGTTACATATGCAGAAAACTTCTTTTCATCGTCGGTAATAGCGTGTGCCTTCGCTTTAGCAGGCTGCTGGTGTGGCACAGGCATAACCTCTCCTTTAACTTGCGTCGCGACTTTCATTTCTTCTTCGCTCGCGTCACCCTTCTTAGGCTATTATTTCATAAAGATAAAATTTCATTATATACTTTATATTTATGACATTAATGTAATGTGTCAGATGATGTATAAATCATGCAGAGTATTTACAAAGGTAATACACTTCTAAAAATCATTAAATACCTATTATTAAAAACTTACTTTCTTTTCATTTACAGGGAAGAGAATTAAATTAGCCTTGTATTCTTTTAGCCTCTGTGCATTCGTTTGTAGAGACTCTATGGATTTGTTACGTCTTCTTGGATCGACTGCAATACCAATTGTTCTGGCAAACCTCTTGTTTAAACCACTAGCCTTTAGTTCTTGAAGAGTAAATCCTTTGCCAGCTCTTACTTTTGTATGATAACGAAACGTCGGGCAATGGACGATAGGTCTTAGAAGGTTCACAGGTCTAAAATGTACAAAATATTTAAATAAATCTAATGGTCGTTTGCGAGTAATTATTCATATTCAAAGATTTCCCTTTTCTTTTCTTTCATAGGAAGATAAAGAAGACAATTTAAACAGTCCTTTAATAGAAGACACATTTACGTGGTCATAGATTATAAGTTAGTTAGAAGTCGTGGATCTTTACCTTGGTGCAACCGCACGAGCTTTTTTTATACGATTCTGACTCCGGCGATATTTTCTTGCAGGCTGATTAAACCAGGTTTTCACAAACCGTTGCCAATCCTTATGGAAGTGTCCATTAGGGATCATATTGTTACGCTTACCCATCGTTAAACTATAATCGACAAAAGTGAATTAATACCTTTCGTACGAAGAAAAGAAATGAAATAAAATATAAAAACAAAGAAAAAGAAAAATACGGTGATACGCAATGATATTATGATAAATACTTATCGCATATCACATATCCATGGAAGTGTCACGCAGTTTGTAATAATAAAATCGAAAGCTCCAAATAATTAACAACATACAATACGATGTGAAAAATATAATTAATTGGTCATAACAAATTTTTAAAGAAGATTAATTTATTACAAGGTTTCGTTTGATTAATTATAATAATAAAAACAATGTGCACTCGGATACCCTAACCTGTTCCGTGTGCCTATTCCACGCACGCAACATTGAACTTATGAGGAAGGTATTTATATAAAATGTTTTGCATATCAGGCACGCGTGTATATGTATACATATATAAGAAACGAAAGCACGGAGAATGATTTGTTTTGAATATCGTACATTAAAAAAGTAATCAGATGCTTACATTTTAGGCAGATCCGATATTTAGCAAATAATTCCACCACTTTACTATTCGCGACGTACACCGGAAAAGGAACGAACTTTGGGAAATGAACAACTTACTTCTTAAAACAGAAAGTATTCTATCACTACTATAATTAAATGGATGAATCTTGAAAAATAAAATATTAATTATATTAATACTTAGTTAGATAGTAAATTTGAACAAGCATATTATTTATTTGATATAACATAAAAATAAACATTGATTTCACTAGAGTTGTCTCGCAATGCCGTCATTCCAATTCGAGTGACTGATTTGATTGGATCACCTCGCGGTATCGCTTTCAAGAGGCTCTATTCTAACGTTTGAAGGTTGGTCTATCGTTACGAATTGATGAGAATATAGGAAAATGAAGTACGGTTTTATAAACTTAACAAGACCAATTTTAAAGAGAAGAAATACAAATTTTGTTACCACAATTGTAAGAAAACGAGCTTCTACCGGTGTTTGTTCACTTAAGGTGCGCTAATTTCAGGATTACTGTGTCTGCATTTATCACATTATAACCTATATCTTAAGAATTGTTTTCACTAATCATAATATGAGGTAAATGAATGTTTTAGTATGCATGTTTAAAGTTACAATAAATATAGTTTGCAGGATGATGACTTTGATAGAATCACAAAAGGTAAGATAGAGTTATATTGGAAGGACAAGGTAAATCAAAATTTGTATAATGAAGATGATACTACAAGAGATAAATTTTACATACTTTCAATGTTTCCTTATCCTTCTGGAAAACTTCATATGGGCCATGTTAGAGTTTATACAATCAGCGATGCTGTGGCACGTTTCTACAGAATGAAAGGCAAGAAGAATTTTATTGAATTATTATATTTTCTAAAATTACAATAGTATCGATTCAGTAATTAAATATATTTTATGTGAAAGATGCTTAAGAAACTGGCAATAATATTTTAGGCAAAAATGTGATTCATCCTATGGGATGGGATGCTTTTGGCTTGCCTGCAGAAAATGCAGCCAATGAGCATCAAATTGATCCTAAAGAGTGGACAGCAATCAACATAGCTACAATGCGTGAACAATTAAATGCTCTCAATTATTCATTTGATTGGGACAGAGAAATTACTACTTGTGATCCCAAATATTATAGGTGGACTCAAGAGTTATTCTTAAGATTATTTGAAAAAGGTCTAATTTATCAAAAGGAAGAGTATGTTAATTGGGATCCTGTTGACAAAACTGTATTAGCAGAAGAGCAAGTTGATGTAAATAATAAATCTTGGAGATCAGGGGCAAAAGTAGAAAGGAAATTGTTAAAACAATGGTTCATCAGAACTACAGCTTTTGCTAAGTATGTTGATAGTAATTAATAAAAAGAGACATAGTAAAGTAAACTAATTTTATTGTATTTCAGATCGTTACTGGATGGGTTAAATGATCCAACATTGAAAGAGTGGAGAGATATTATAAAAATTCAAAAAAATTGGATAGGTGATTGTAATGGTGTAAGTTTTGAGTTTGAATTAGTTTCCAATATTACACAACTCCCAAAAACTATAAATCTCTGGACTGATAAGCCAGCATTTGTCAGATTTGCAAAATTCGTTGTTATTTCTCCTAGTAGTGTACTAAATCAGCAAGAATATTCCGACGATGTAAATGCTCAAATTAGAAAGATGAAAGCCACTGTGATAAATCCATTTACTAAACAAGAACTACCTGTATTTATATCCAAAGAATTAGTTTTTCCAACGTCACGAGATAATTATTTGGGCATTCCTTCTGCTTCCATTGAAGATTTCAAATTTGCAGAATCTGTGGGAATTCAATTCCAACGACATAATATACGCTCCCACGAAGAATTACAAAATGAACTGAATGAAGTGTTATCTACAGCAAAGAAGTGGAACATTGGCGGATATCCAGTAAGTTGCAGATTGAAGGATTGGTTAATTTCTAGACAAAGATATTGGGGCACTCCCATTCCAATCATACACTGTGAAAATTGTGGTATTCAGCCAGTACCACGTAATCAGTTGCCTGTTATGTTACCAAAAATTGATCCTAATGTAGCATTAAAAGGACACTCTACTTTACTCAATGCAAAAGAGTGGTTACAAACTGTCTGTCCTAATTGCGGAAATCATGCCATCAGAGAAGCTGATACAATGGATACATTTGTAGATAGCTGTTGGTACTTTCTAAGATATATAGATCCAAAAAATCAAGAAGAAATGTTTTCCATGGAAAAGGCTAAAAAGATTTTACCTGTTGATTTATACATAGGTGGAAAAGAACATGGTACGTTACATTACTGAATTCATTATATTTATCCAGGGCACACATATCTTTTGACTGATTTTTCATGCAATTACAGCCATGCTTCATTTATATTATGCCAGATTTATAAATCATTTTTTATATGAGGAAGGTCTTGTGCCAACGCGCGAACCATTTAAGCAACTCCTTGTACAAGGTATGGTAATGGGGAGAACTTATCAAATATCTAATACTGGGCAATATATAAAAGAAAGCGACGTGATTAAGGATAAAGTGAATAATCAATATGAAGAGAAAAACACTGGAAGACCTGTAACTGTTACTTGGGAAAAAATGTCCAAATCAAAGCATAATGGAATTGACCCTCTTGAACTTCTGGAACATCACGGCATAGATACAACCAGATTATTGATACTTGCTGATGTAGCTCCAACTTCGCACAGGAATTGGTCTACCGACAGTATGCACTTTAGATTAATTATCATTTATTAATGTGATTACATTATACTGCAGTAAAATGTTTCCTAAGATGATTTTCAAATGAATGCACAGTGAATATTAGTTAATGTAAAGTAATACATACACAGAGTTTCACTTTCTAAAGATCAAAGAGGTCTTCAAAAATTAAAAATAATATTTTATTTATATTTATTAGCAATTCCTGGTATAACAAATTGGCAACATCGTATATGGAGGACTCTTAAAGAATTCATCAGCATGAGGGAACATTTATCATTAGAAGAACTTCAAACAGCACCTACCAATCCCAAATACGTTAAGGACGATGAATACATGTTCGATAGTAGAAATTATTTTTTAAAAATGGTAACTTTTAATATCACAGAATCGCAGCAACTAAGTGTTGCAATATCTAGAATGCAAGGACTTACAAATAGGTTAGTCAATGAAACAAAAAGTTTCAATTTTAAGTTAAATACATTTTGTGTAATGACAACAGACTGTAGTTATGACATTTTGTGACTCTTCAGTCTGCGAAAAGTGTGCAGCGATTGTAAGTTAAAAAGTCGTGAATACGAACGGGCATTGGCCACGCAAATAATCATGCTTGCACCACTAGCTCCACATTTGGCCTCAGAATTATGGGCTGCATTTTGTTCTATACCACATCACCTTATAAGTCGAGAGGAAGTGCAATTGGATAAAGATGTGTTAGAGCAAAGGTGGCCCGAAATAGATATGAATTATAACATGACAATGACGGTTCATGTAAGTTTATTGTTTATCGCTTACAATATGCATGTGTTGTATCACAACATAGAGATTCTTATTCATTACTTTCAATATTATGCAGGTAAACAATCGTCTCTTGATGAAAATGAAAATTCCGCGTTATACCTTGGACAAATTAACCATGCAGGAAGCTTTGGAACTAGCAAAGGCTGAACCCTCCTATCAAAAAGGTTTGCAAGGTCGTAGAGTCACAGATGTTAAACTTCTCTCAAAGATAGGCTGTGATGCAAATTTGTGTATTAGTACAGAGAAAATAGTAGTTTTAACTTAAACAAAACTAATATATAATAATACATTTCTGGTAAACACGTGATGTATCACAATACCTAACAAGTTTACGATCATTTTACTAAATAACAATAGTATTGATCTAAATTAAAGCAAAAAAGGAAGCACACACATACATAAAATAATTGGCGTATAGTATGAAACAGTAAGAAAATATAAAAATTGACTCATTTGATAGTATACAGGGTATTTTAATCTTGGATTAAGAGATTAATAATTGTATGGATAGCGTCATATAGATATAAATTTCATGAAAGTATACAGTTTATCTTACCCAATTTCACATTCCCCTTTGTATCCATTGTGTGGTATTGTCTTTAGAAAGTTTATATAACTGTTAGGAAGTTTACTTTCCTGGGCACCTTTAATGACTGTTTCTCTAAAATTATGAAGAATATAAATATGATGTAGTAAACTATAAACTAAATATTCAAGTGTCACATGACAATACATACAGATAAAGAGGCGATGGTCTTCTTTCCTTTGGCAATAACATTGGTTTTATATATTCTTTTGGGGTACTACATTGCTGATATACTCTACATTCTAAAATTGCACCACTCAGAGTTTCAACATTAACTATCAAAGGAAAATATATACTGTCTGTAACACCTTCTTGACAATCCAATGTGGAAAGATTACATTTATCTAATTCCCAAATTGCACCCCACACACAAAAATTCTCTGTCGGAACTATTGTTGCTGCTGCTCCACCCCATCTCTTTGTAAACGTTATAAAATCGAGTCTGTAATTCTAAAAATGTAAATATGCAAAAATTGTAACTGCTAACTGTCCTCTGAAACGGTTGATGCGCGCGCGCGCGTGTATATATAGATGCACCAAATTTACTTTTAGGCAGCCAATATCCTTCCGCACGGCAGTCGGATTATTGAAGTGGATCCTTTTCATTAACAAATTACTGCCATAAGCAAAATACAGAAATGTATTTGACATTGCGAAAATAAAAATGTATAAGAAAAGCAAAGTTACGTCGCAATCAATTACAATTTAAATCAAAAGTCAGTAGAAATTACAAACAGATAAAGAAGATTTGGTAAAATTGTGATAAAACATGATACAACTGTATGGCAAGATAACGATTGACAGAAATATATCTAGTTACCTGCGTGAAAAGAGAAGAACATGTCATATATGCATCATACTACCTAACGTATTTTATTTGGATAGTACATAAATGATGCAATATCGTATTTACCAAACGTAATTTTTGTACGAATTATATTCTATACATAATTGGTATCAAACGAAAGCTTAAATTCTAGAGATGGGCGTCACGGTTCGAAATCTAAACAATATATTTCTAAATTGTTATAATTGTCGTTTAAAGATATTCCCTAGATTAGTGTCGTTCGTTTAACGAAGAAAGATGGTTGACAAGGATGATGTATTTTTTATTCGTCGAAGTCGCGTAGATTTGTGATCACCTGTCACCGCATGTCAAACCGTCCGATTGGTCGTTTAAATTTACGTTATTCGCGAGTAACACTGTCAAGTTCAAATTCATATCTTACATGCGATTTTGTTCAGCGGATGCTAGCAGATAGCAGAATTGAGATATGTCTCTGCATTATCGACATTACGCAGGTGCCCATTTCGCGATCCCGTAGTTTGTAACTGTTTGTAACGTTTCTGAGCATTTATGCTGATTGATATTGCTCTTTCATCGTACATTCGGTGAGAATGACAAGGGTACTACTAGATAGCCTATTTTACATTCGTACAGGTGTACATGATCATTTCTCATGAAAAAAAGTTGATAATATTTGCTAACAAAGTAAACAATATTATAATCATTGAATAATAGTAATATAGTGATCATTTTGCAATTACATCGATTGTGTATCTCTTGATAGTGATAGACAGCAAGCTTTTCGAAGAGAGATGTGAATTATGTCAGATAAACAAAAGGAAAAATCTCGTGTATATATTACTGGAAGGAAGAGTGTGGTAATAACATGAATTTAATAATTCATTCATTATCGTTTTATTGCTACATATAGTACTTTTCTCCTTACAGAATCAAGCCATGGAACTCTTAAAAACCAGGTTAGATAATAAGAAACGAAGTTGGAATAATAAGGATGACGAGAGAAGCCGCAAAATTATGCTTCATTGCACAAATGTGCCTTGGCAAAAGAAATCGTGTACATCTCTTACAGGATTCTCTAAAACTTTATTTATGCTGGAAGTGAGGATGCATTTAGCTAAACATAACTGGAAGCTGATACAACGTTTATTTTCATTCTTGCCAGATTATTCGAATGAAATTGAATATTTAATGTGGCGTTACGCATTAATAATCTTATTATACAGCCCTAATAGTGATTCATCTAATTTACAACAATTTTTAGAACTTTGTATCGGTAATCAGGGATTAAATGATAAGGAAGAATTGGAGAGGTTACTATTATTACAAAACAGGAATTTGCCTGCGTCAATTTTATAAGCATTTCCTTCCAAAGTTGATAGATGTTATGTTGTCATTATCCTTGAGTTACATATACAAATTAAAATTAAAAGAATAATCAGTGAATAGAAATAATAATTGATTAAGTATATGTAAATTTTCTTAGTATTAGGCAATATGAGTCATGCAATTGCTGTATCCCTACTTATTCATAATAAATTCCAAAGACACAACACAGCATATAATATATCTGAGTTTCAAGTGTAAAAGTGGTATAGTTGTCCCTTTTAGCATCCCAAAGGTGACCAATTGAAACGTTGAAAGGCTGATTAGCATTCTCAATGAAAGTTATCATTACAATAATCTTATATCTGTAAAAATGTAATATACTCATATTAATATACTTATATACTAATATTAATAACAGATAAAATGTAAATAAGATATAATTAGTTATTTCTTAGAATTAGGAAAGTTGGGTAAAGAAAATACTTTTGATACCTCCCGAATTGAAGTTTCAGTATTTGTGTAAGAACATTAGTAGCAATTTTATTACATAGCTTTGCACATTCTACTGTGTTGTATATGCACTGAAAATTAGTAAGAATCATTGTACTTATAATTTTGTTTATGTGTTCTATTATGAAGATATTGTATGGTTCCAACTGATAGCTATTTTGATACATTGATACCTTTAAAAGATAGGAGATGTTGTATAAAGAAGAATTTATATATTACCAAAAGAAGCAGAGATATAACGGAAGAAAAGAAGAAAAATATGGTATACCTCGTTATCGTTATCGCGATGTTTATCGTTAATATCTAAAACATGGTGAGACATGTTTAATGTTTGATACAACAAATGTTGTATTTTGTAGCTGGATGTAATGATTTGGTAAGTTGCCAATGGAAACGAGGTAAACGATTACCGATCAATACGAAGCAAAGTCATATTACGATAATTGGTTTCACATCTTTTTATATTCTCGAAAGTTATGTAAACATATCAACGTACATAAATATTGGTGTGTCAAGAGTTTCATTATGAAACCCAATGAAACCTTTCGATCGAACGTGTACAAATATTCTTATCTCAATAATGAAATTGTTTCAACAGTCAATTTTCACTTAAAACGACCATGAAAGATTAAGAAATAATGGAGTTGCAAAAATGATACATAAATTTTTATCTATGTGATATTTTATTTAGTAAATAGAAGTACTTATACAAATTTAAAACTTATTAAAACATATTATATTGTTCTTTATCAATTTGTTCATATACATTCTATTTTATCAATTACAATACGTAAAAAGACGCTTCTTTCAGGTTAGCTCGATCATTGATCGTTTCGATTAAGGTTTCTCAGGCAGTCAACAAGTAATATTTCTTTTGTTACTTCATAAATGAAAATGGCAATGATAGTATTTGTAATTTTGAAGGATATCACATTATAAGCCAAAGTAACAATTTGATAGGACTATATGTGAGATAAATATTAATGATATTTATTATACATTACGATTTTATTTCTTTTATGATTTATAACTTTTACCTGTTATATGCAACTCTCATATCCATCATTGACACGTCATCTGATTCTTTTATTTCCTAATTTAGAATGAACGAGATCCCAGGACATCGATGATATGTCAGACTTGGTACAAAGATTCATAATAATTTCTGCCTTTTTGCTTGCTCGTAATACTCCCAAGCATGTGCCAATTGCTGTATTGTAAATGGGTGTACCATTCTGAATGTGAATCCATACATTCTCATGAAACATTAATATAAATGAAAATTATGAAATCTCAAGAACAGATAATACTCACAGAGCTTCTATGCCGCCAGTCTTGATTTCCACCCATTTCATGACACTTTCCAAGCTTTGGTATCTTTTCTCCTCCTTCCATACAAAGCATTTGTCCAAGTATTAATTCATTCTTCGTAGTTTCATACCACATCTACATGTATGAAGAAAGATATTATCGAAATTTATGCAATAAAGATCAAAGTGTTAATATTGTTTTATTTGCTCATTTCAAGACTCTTACTTTCTAATCTTTACCTGTGATTTGATCCTTAAACATGGAGCTAAAATAAGTTTTGAACCTTTAGTTTTTATATCCTTTTCACTTTGAATACATAACGTGGAATTAGTGAGTCTTATCTGATACTGGTCAATATAATTTCTTTTTCTCGAGTGCCAAGGTTGCATAGGTTTTTGATCTAATTTAGACCATTTATCTTTCAACTGGCTTTCGCTATCATCTGGCAATGCTAGTTCAGGATACACGACTTTGAGGTACCAAGCAAAACTCTTGCAATTTAACTTTTGTCGTAGAGCAACTCTGCTGGAAATATCACCATAGTCTATCTTTTTAACACTTTTTAGAAAATAATCCTTGTATTCGTCCATCCAAACATGTGCAACACGTAAAGAATTTTTTAACATTGTGTCATATTGCTCATTACTACTGTATGGCCTGCGTCTCCTGAAAACATGGCCTACTCTAGAACATGGTATAAGCTCTATACTTCCACCACACATCCATATCTAAAAAAAAAAGTTCTTATCCTTTTTAGAATGTTACTAATTGTGTGTTTATATTTGTATGTGTGTGCGCGCGCGTCGCTATAGCTTGGTCTTACTCTAAATGATATTTCTAGATTTTCACCACCCCAAATGTCCATGCCAGGGTCATATTCTCCTAATTCCATAAAGTATATTCTGTCTATAGCAAACAGTCCTCCTGCCATAGTTGGCGATCTGTTTGTAATAATCAATAATATTCATTTTAACTCGTATAGTTAAGAAAGCACAATTATTTACAAAAAAAAATGTCTTACTTTATAGGTTTTACAAAGTCATCATGAGTCTTTAATGTACCAAAAGGTAAATTGTCCCATTTAAAGTGTAGTCCCCAATTAAAGCCTCCCCTGACCAAAGGACTTCCAGTATATTGGAATGTATCTGCATTAATAATATCTATAACTGGCATAGGCACGATTGTTCTTGAATACGCTACTCTTGAAAGGAGAGGTTCTATCCATACTTTATTCACTTCAATGTGACTGTCTAAAAATATTAAAACATCCCCCGTCGCCTTTCTTGCACCAAACATTCTTGCTCTAATTAATCCTTCTCTTCTTTCGGTTTTAAACAATTTTACTTTGTCATTAAAATTACCAATGTAACTGGTTATTGTTTCATGCAGCATCTCCATTTCGCTGTAATCATTCACTAAAATAATTTCGTGTAGTAATGACATTGGTGTCCTTTTAATCAGAGAATGCAAAGATCTTAAAAGTGTTGTGTAATGTTCATTGTAGAAACAGATTATGATGCTGGCATTTGGCAGGTTTTCTGCGTACTTTTGTGTTTGGCACAATTTGTGCCTCGTATCTGGTATTTCTCTATAAAAGCCAATATTATCTGATACCAAGATATTAAAAGAATAGTTCTTATATCCTTCATCTCTTTTATGTTGATCTTCGAAATTCCTCACCATTCCTAAAGCATCCAATCCTAAACAAATTTGCTTTATTGTCTTTCTATCTTTTAAATAATTTATAATGTTTACTTTGTTGTGTATAAATAAAAAAGTAAAATAATAGTAAATTTGTGTATGTAAACATGCATGCGTACACATTACAACAGTATTTAATTTAATGATATATGAAGATGCTGGTATACGTTTTAAAATTTACCATCGCCTAATGTCACAGCAGGTTTAAGTGAAATTGTTTGTAAATGATGTAGCAACTTGTTGCTGTTTTTATAGTTATTTATACCTGTTAAAATATAAACATTATTTATTTATTTTTATCACTATAAAAAGCAATAAGTAAATACAAGAAAAAGATGAGAAGTTCTAAGCTTTAGGTGCTAACAGTTATATCATATGTTCAAGCTTATGTCACTAATTGTGCATCTTCTTTAGAGTATATAAGAAAAAAGTTTGAAAAATGTATTAAGTCAGAAGGAGACTATATTAATAAATAAATTTGTTACAGAATATTATATTGTGCCTTTAAATATCTTAAGCTGAGAACTTTTTAACCTTCTCTCGTTATACCACATAACATTATATATCGTCTAGTATAGTACCTTTCTCAATATATTTAGGCTCTGTTAATTTTTCTAAGAAATTAGCTGTATGTAGAGACGAATCAATAGTCCTATTGCCTTCACTATGTGAAAGTCTTGAATAAAGGTATAAGCTTAGTATCCATGTTAATGACGCCATCACAACCCCGGTTATAAATGCAGTATAAGTCGTTGACATAATCTAATATAAACATACAAAGATTAAATGTTTAGCAACAAAGATATATCTATGGTGTAACTTGTTTTCTTATAAGAGTAACGCAATATAACTTGTTATACTCAAATTTATTATATTGTAAATGTAGAACTTTAAAGTGAACTTACTATAGAGGAACACTATGCATAAATTGCTTTATTCTAAGATTTTCGAAGTAATGTAAGTTATGTTAAAACACATTTTCAGGTTAAAAAACAAAAATGCGTTACAATCATTTGCACAGACGCTGGTATCATAAATTTAAATTAAAAGAGAAAAATGCGATAATTATATAAAATACGTTAAAAAAGTGTTCATAAATATCAATGGTGTAAAACGTTCTTTCAGTTCTTATTTCTCAATACCGATTATCGCCATGCGCATGTGCACTTATAAATTGACATATGTATAAATAAAAATATATAGTATGTAGTAAGATAGTTAATAGAGTTTAACTTAAAAATAATTTTACTGAATATATGATATTACATTTATCGATTTATATAAATATCACATTACAAGATTTAGAGGAGGTTACTTTTATTAATTTCATGAAGAAAGCACTACAAATCCAAAGCCCCTGTGGCCTAATGGATAAGGCATCGGTCTCCTAAACCGGGGATTGTGGGTTCGAGTCCCACCAGGGGTAGGTAATTTTTATTTATTTTTTTCTGTAGAACACGTAATTTTTCATTATTTTGTAGGCTTAAGTATTATTAAGGTAAACTAAAATTTATCGAACAACATGCAAAATGAAGCAATCAACCAATTCCGAAATGAATTGAATTAAAATACAACACTACCTACATAGTAATATCGGCGCTTTATTTTCTTTACGTTCCACTTGGATCACTTTTATAAAGATAAATTACAATGTGTATAAATTTTTTTTTTGCATTGACAAAAACTGTTTTTATCTCTAAGAATATATGTATATAAAGTAGTAAATGATTGTGACATTATGACGGTAAAAATGAAAAATTTCGTATATAGCATAGAGTAATCATTTTATATAGTCATATTCGCAGAATAATGTTCAATAAATCGTGCAGATGGGTCCATGATACCATTCACCCAACGTGGCATCCAGAAGTAAGGAGTAAAAGTTTTTGCTTGACCGCCATAATGCAATTCAAATACATTTCTGTTAAAAATGATAAACATTAAATCCATAACATCTTGAATTTATGCGAATTTTAATCCAGAAATCTTTAAAAGATTTTGTCACCTGTAATGTAGAGCTTCTTTAGTCTTTGGTGTACAATGTGGATATTTAATGTATGCCATCGCTAAATCTTCATCCTTCACTTTCTCTTCCACAATATCCTGAATGATTTGAATAAGAGATTTTTTCATAGAAGTAACGCCATCGCTAAACGCCTCTTTATGTCTCCAAAGTATTTTAGATGGTAATAAATTAGTCTTGTCAAATGCAGATCTTAATAAATGCTTCTCAATTCCATCTATTAAAACAAAAACAAACAAAATCAACACTGCAGCAGTCTTACGCGAGAAACCTAGTCCACCTTATGTGGTTGTCATAGCCTCAAAATTATTAATTGAATCATCTTTTTCACCTTGCGGTTGTCTAATAGAAGCGTCAAGCGATAAATAGTAATTCGTAAATTGTATATCAAGAAATGGAACCCTAAGTTCTAAGCTAAATGCACTAGTTGTCCTATCAGCTCTGAGACCATCAAAAAGATAAATGTCCTTTAATAATCTTATTGACTCATTGTGCGCGTCCATAGCTGTTGGTGCATCTCTAAAATAAATGTATCCTTGAGCTAATTCATCTGCTCCCTCACCACTAAATATCACAGTTGTATCTGTATTTTCAGAAATGTATCTCGATATAATGTACATGCTAGAACACAGAATAAGATTAATAATTAATTGCACATACTTCGTTTCACTTATACAGTTCAATATACATAAATAACACGAAACATTTTCTTTCAAAACTATTTCTAAAGTTGAGAAGACTTTTTATTAACGCTTTAAATTTTAGTAAATATATTAAAAATCTTACGCAATAGAAGCTCGTATCGTTGTGATATCACATGTTTCTAAATGGTAAATAACTTTATCCAAAACTTCAGCTACCTCTCTTGGCCCCAATAAAATTTCATGATGTTCTGTTCCTATGTATTTCGCAACCTAATATATAAAACCATATATGTTTTATAAAAGAGGAACAAAAATAGAGACGAAGATGATAGAAGAACTGATAAATAATAAGAAAAGAAAACTAAGCCTTACCTGCCTTGCTGCAAAAATATCTGGGCTATCTTCTGTACCTATTGCAAAACTTTGTATTTTATATGGTAATTTGTGTTTGTTTGCATGCTGCACAAGCATAGCTGCAATTAAACTAGAGTCCAGCCCACCAGACAATAAACAACCTATTCGTCTATTTGCCATTAACCTTTTTTCCACAGCTGCTGATAACAACTTCCTGATGTTACTGTGTATATCGTTATTGTTTAATGCTAAATAACATATTGCAATGCGTTATTATGAATATTATGAAATGTATCATTTAATATTTTTAGATAACGCACTATTCCAAGGTGTATAGACTGAAAAAGTAGGTGTATCTCCAGGTTTGTGATAGTTTATGCATTTTAATAGCTTAGTTTGACCATCTTCTAATATTTCATATTCCTCGTAATGACCAGGAGGAAATGGTTGTAGTGTATACTCATGTTGTATATATTCAGATAAACCAATGATACCCTACAAACATATAATCAAGTGTGAGTGAGAAAGAGAGAGCGAGAGAGAGAGAATTGACATTATTCTTACACATGTCACAACATTACACTATAATATACAAAAAGGCAAATATGTGTTACTTTGCTTTCGGAACACACTGCTAACAGTCCATTGTTGGAATACAATTTAAAAAGTGGTCTAACACCATATGGATCTCTTCCAATAAGAATTCTTTTTCGCTTTATGTCAACTAAACAGAATGCAAATACGCCATCCAAAGATCTTGCAACATTATCTACGCCACCTTGGTCATATAAGTGTAAAATTACTTCTACATCGCATTTGGTTTCGTACTGAAAATCATATTGTTCGCCTATCTGTAATGTAAGAAGAAAAGGTTATTCTTCATAGTGTTTCCTACATATATATTTACATGTATTACTATTATTATTACTATTATCTACTATTCTAATATAGCTTGAACAGTTTTCGAATCTACCTTATGATAATTATAAATTTCTCCATTGCATAGTAAAAAGAGATGTGGGTATTTGCCAAGTCGCATTGGTTGCATCCCAGTTGCAAATGGAAGACAGTCGACAATTGCCAATCTATGAAATGCTAAATATCCATTCTGCAACATAATATTGAAAAAGGTAGGAACATAAAGGTCAAAAGCAATATATTCTTACCTTAATTCTGTTATCAAACTCAAATCGATATGCATCTGGACCACGATGACATATTTTAAAAAAATGTTTATAGATGCAAGTCGTGGACTTTGCATCTAGACCGAAAAAAGCCCAAATTCCACACATTTTATGTATAGCTCTTTGAGTTTGTGCGTGTGCCTGTATATCACAACATGAATAATAATTCTACTAATAGTAAAAAATCTGCTACCAATAACAGCTGTACACGTTCCATTTATTAATTGAGTCATAGTGTATAAAGATTAAACAGATAAAATTAAATTTCTGTATGATGTAACTATATTGTACGGATTAGCACATATACGTGTATTCGCGAATATTAAAGTTAACATATTTTAATGTGAAAGTGATATATGTGATGCAAAAAGAAAATATTATCTATTTATATACAACCTTTTGTGATTGTCTTGTGACAAGAGTTATTTAACGTAAGCGAGTAGGAATTCCAATTCTTCCAGTGTTTAATACATTATTCGAAAGACTCTTACCACGAATGCTTGCCCATAAACACGTTCGCAAAAACGTGGTCATTGATAATCTATCTTCGCGCAGAAACTCGCTCATCCTTGAGCTTTTCTTGAAATCTACATCTCAAAGCTGTATGTATTCACGCACACATATATGTCCATGTCGCGTGATATTAGATGCATATTCAAATTTTCTTTACTATAGCAACGCACTTTCAATACTTTTATACTAAAGCTAGAATAAACATAAAGATTTACTTTTTTGGAAATTTAAATTTAGATAATAATATTGGCAAGGCTTGCAGGTAATTCAATGGGATGAGTAATGTCGTACACGAAATTTTGGATTATACGATTGGAAATATTTTCGGAAAAGATATAACGTGTCGAGAACCGGTTCATCGTTGTGACAATTATCAACCCGGCATTTTGACGGAATTTGGAAGAGTCGGTATAAAAGTATGTTCAAAACGTATTCATATATAAAAGCATGAAAAGTTATCGACGGAAATCTCGAAGAAAGACGAACGCCAGTAGTTTCTTTAATTTGCATCGCATTGAGGATATTTCTCTTTCTCTCTTCCTCCCCCTCCCCCGGCCGTTTTCTTTCTTTTTCTTTTTCTTTACTTTGATTTCTTTTTTTTCACATATACTACGTATGCGTGACGCGGCGTGTAAAAGCGCTTTCTCAAGTTCGTATCGTATTATGACGAGTGTCGCTCTCTACCCGACTTTATTTCCTGTAGGTTTCTCGATCGGTATATATGTTATTCGTTTCCTTCGTGAAATTGTCGATTGCGTACATTTATATGTATATTTGGCGATCTTGAATCTTTCTATTTCAATTAAACGGTACTTTATATCGTTTTCAATACAGGTGTCAACATCGTAATATAAATTAGGTACAAATTTTCTTCGTTTCTCACGAAAGTTCCGGATCATCGTATAAAAATATTAATTTATTATGCACGGATTAAAGGTAATTACGTGTGTGGTGGATATTGTATCCATTAGTCATTATGTATTTGAGATTTTTTTTTATAAATTCGTTCGTAGATGATGCATAATGCTTACTTCCTAACCTTTTTTTCTTTTCCTTTTTTCTTTACAGCGATTAATGGTCGCGTACTTTTATTGGTATTTAAAAAATAAATATGTCATTAATCGTGCTGATTTTGTGTATTATTTCAACATGGAAAAACATGGAAGAGAATAAAATATATACATTATGGAATAATTTGTTCTCGTTTATTATCAATTAACCTAAGTTTTGCGCATTTATGTTTATATAGTTCTTGAAAAAATTCTTGATGCCATGCGGACTCTGTGCCGCGGTCCCAGCAATTCGATCTCAACCTTCTCAAGATCATCCTGAGTCTTGTAACTGTAAGAAAGAAGTTAAGATGCTTCGTCCGTCCGAACTTCCTATTTATCCATCGGATGACATTTGTTCTAAAGATATTCCATGGTAAACCATCGGTAATATGTTTCTTAGTTTTGGAAGCATTCCATAGAATAGTTTCATATTTAGAGCATATAAATATTGCTGTAATAATTTGTAAGTAGATTATTGCATAACAAATATATGAGGGCAAGGTAATAAAGAAGCATTCTATGTCTTCTAGATTTCTTTTGCTATAGTAGAAATTAATTTTGATAGATTTTACTTGCAGTTCAAGCGTTCGCTCACCTTCTGTTTTGGAGCAACAAATTGGTGCAATTAGGAGGTCTCTGCAAGGTGTCTCATTAAAATGGCATGTTGTATCAGATACCATTTCATCAAAGCTACATACTGGAATGGAGCATAGTCAATGTAAGTAAATAAAATAGAAAAAGAATTTCACGTCTATTTAATTTTTGGTTACTCTGATATAAGATACCGAGGATAGGCATATTATATACAGATAACTTTTAATATTGCATTGTACAAAAAACTTTTTTACATGCTTGATTATTTTTCAGACTTGGTAGAATATCTTCACGAAGAAGATAGTACTATGCCACGACTTGGTGCGGTTGCCATTGGTGGATTGACAGGTCTGATACTTGGACTTCGAGGAGGCTTCTTGAAAAGATCAATATATTTCAGCACAGGTGCTTTTACTGTTGGAGCCATTTGCTACCCTAGGAAAGCTCAAGAAGGTTTCCAGCATGCCAAATATTATGCCAACATTGGTTATAATTTTATTTATGGCAGTGAGTAAAAATACTTTCACTATTTTTGCATGACTACTTTCAAACGGATATTTGGTAAAGTCTATCCTATAGATTGTACCAAAAATGATATTTAATATATGTTGTTCACATTTGAATAATTTGAATTTACTCTGACTTATATAAAATAAAGTCTAAGGCATATCCACACATCTAACTAGAAGGGACTACATTACAATCTCGTGCATCAGCAGTTAATAATTATGCTTAAATCAACAATTGAAATTATTGCTTGTTACAGTAAAGCCTGGTGACGATGACCGAGCATTGCCAGACATTAAATTGGCTGAAATGTCCACATTAAAAGTACCTACTACTTTTTCGGAATTAGTAGAATTGAGCGTTGGTATAGGCTCTGCTATCGTTAACGTAGCTGGCTCTTTAAGCGAAAGAACATGGGAATTTGTGACCAACAAGAAAGAGGTATAACATAAATTAAATTTTATTTGATGTAAAACGTCATTCATTTCCAGCGACGTATGTTGTTTGTATAACTATTTCTTTTATATGATTCATATGTTTCTTTTATCGTATAAAGCCGTTACGTTGCAGGTGACAGAGTCCATACATAAAACGGATTCTGAAAATAATAAAAAGGCTGATTGAAGGGTTGGCGATGAATCTAAATCATAATAGTCTGTAAATATACAGTATATAAATATCAGAAATAATGAATTATTTATATTTGAGAAAAAACGTTGTTCTGACCTGTATAAGGCTACTATTCCCTTTCAGCAACGGTACTCGAATAGTAAAGTTCGGCCTTATGTTTTGTCTTAGAAAATGTGGTACCAACAGCGGGAAGAAGGAAACAAGGAAAGCAGATGTTAATAAAAGAAACTACCTTTCCTCTTATCGCGTGAAATGTTTTTAGACATTTACCTTAAAACGTGACATGTATTACCGTGTACTTACAATTAGTAAAGTGTACATGCTGTCATTCTCAATGTCAGTCGTTCTATCTGGATTAATTAGTCATGTTAATGTGATAACAACTTGGATAGTTATTCGTTTAACTCAACGATCTCTTTTGCTTTGATCGTATAACTTTTTGTTTGCATGCGTACATATCGATTTCTATTTATGCACGGCGCACGGTATGTACGATCGATAATTACGATTGCGTTACGATAAGAACGTTGTACTATTAAACCTCTTTAAATCTGTCGTATGGTCGAGCTACTTTTTGCTTTTTATTCTATTTTATATAGTCCGTGAGTTTGCAATGGGGGAATAAAGAGTCTTCCTAATTGACTCGGCGTCGAGCGCGTTAGGGCCAATTGTGGGGTAAATGCACGCGCGCGCACTGTGTAGCGTAACACTGCCGTAGAATCTTCGCACATTTTCCCCAGGCATCGTGCTACACTTTATATTCGTCTATAAAACTTAGTTGAATGTTAAGTTCGCGGTGATAGGTATCGCATGTGTATCTCTTGTTTCGGTCGCGTTATCATAGATAGATGGTACGTATATATGTAAAGTTTACTTGAAGTTTACTTAAGTTTTCAATTTTTCGATTTTTTAAAATTATGCCGTTCCCTGATCTCACCCCATTTGAGTAACAACAATACAATGGAGAAAATATTTTTGCTCGTTTTCTTAAAATTCTTTATGCGCAAATAAATCGGTAAGAAGAAAAAGAAGTGAAGCATTATAAATCACCTTCCCACTTATTCTTTCGCGATGCTATAATTCGTGAAGTAATTGATGGTTCGAAAGGTAGGAATATAAAATACTAAAAGGTACCGAGGAAAGTTAATGCGCCGAGTCGAACGAACTTCCGGGTCTTCGGCGACCCTTGGCTTGTACCGGAAGCCAAAGAAGTCACGAGGAGCCGTTACATCGGGGGCATAAAGGTATTTAAGAAAGGGTTTGCATTTTGTCTCGTCGCCAGAAATGAACATACGAAAAATACACTACTGATCTTGTTATACGAGTCTTTTTTTCCTTTTTCTTACTTATTGTGCGTTATTTATCGCACAAAAGAACACAATAGAACACGTCATGGAGCAATTGGGAGATCGCATAACATAGACGTATGAATATAAGCGATTTTATACGCGTAATGACTTTAGTTACATATAAGTTGGGCTCTTTCGTAACTGCAAACACAGTTGTAATTTTTTTAAATTCTATGATAGTTAATCGATATAAAAATAACGATCGAAAGATAATAGGTATGTATGCATGTAGATATTATGCGTACAGGTAAAATGTTACCAAATACAACCGAGAAGAAAGGAGGAGCGACGATTCTTACTTGGCTACGAGAAGAAGCGATGTGGGATCGCGCCCTCCGATCCGAAGGAACCGTTATGAGAGGTGAACGATAACGGAGTGCCCTCTTCCATTCGCGTTTCATCGTTTCTCTCCTCTCCTGCTTCATCTCGAATCGCTCATCCTTCCGAGCAGATCCTGATGGTCCTCGATTATAGTCCGCACGATTACGCGAGTGATCATAAACGAGAATAGAGGAGCGAAGGAATTGAAGAATGGAAGAAGGCGCGCGCCTTTTTTTGCTTTACTACTTTGCTTTCTCGCAAAAGTTTTTCTTTTATTCAAACACTCGGATAGTTTAGTTCTCTCATAATTATGAAAAATACGTACGATTACGCATTGCATTTACCGTTTTACAGTTCGATCAGGTTTTAAAGCAATAACTTGACGAACGAATTAGAGTGAACTATAGTCACAACAATACGTTTCTCAGGGTGTACGGAGAAGCGTATGTTGTATGTATGTACATGCATAGTGACAATCGCCAAGATAAGACGTAAGATTGAGGTCGCTTTAGAGCATCGAGATGAAACTCGTCGAGTATTCGCAATATCAGTTGTATGTCTTTTACGATCTATTGAAGCATATTCATAGCGAGAGTATTGTAAGGAGCCGAAATTTAGAATAAACTATTGTCGCAAAAGATGGACACAAATCGGCCATAATCGGATGTTACGGCCAAATATATCATACTCCGTCGACGTTGCT
The DNA here is from genome assembly GCA_032403825.1 of Odynerus spinipes. Classification (NCBI taxonomy): domain Eukaryota; kingdom Metazoa; phylum Arthropoda; class Insecta; order Hymenoptera; family Vespidae; genus Odynerus; species Odynerus spinipes. The sequence goes on from JAIFRP010004357.1 coordinate 4,843,884, forward strand.
TCGTTCGAGAGTCCAAGTTCCCTCAACTCGAATAGATTGTAGTTAAGTTGAAACGATTTCGATTAGAGTTTTAGCTTCGACCGTACAGTTTACTCGAGAGATTTGCAAATTTTTGTAAAGAAACAATAATGTTAAATTGTGTAGAACCCTAGGCGATTTGTTGTTGCGAATAAGATGCGAAGAGTGCTAACATTGCAAACTATTTTCCCAAAAACATAGGTGTATCTTGGCGAGTACCGTATGCGTACCTTCCATCGGAAGCACGTTGGAATTTCAAGAGTGAGAACTCAGAGGTCCTTCTGGCCTCCTGATCCTCGATGGCCTCTCTCGGTGAAGGTTGGAAAGGAGGAGGAGGAGGAGGAAAGCATCGTGTACCGTTCTGTCCTCCGGAACCTCGGTTCATCGGGTCGGTTATTTCAGCTTCTCATACTCTTTAGAAAAATCACTCTATGACTACCGTCGATCCATCGTCTTCTTTGTCATTTTATTGTTTCTTCTTCCTCTTTATTCCACGAGCGCGTCAACTTTTCTCAAATTATTCTGTGAAACCCGTCTATATCTATCTGTATTTATTATTACCGATAATTACACGTATACGTACGTACGAATGTATGTACATATATGCATTAGTGGAATGCATGTATTGTATTTATTTGTATGCTACATTTACATGTATGTTTTATTTGATTTATTTCGATTTCGAGAATGCATATAGTAAGGAGGATATGTATAGAGAAAAAAGTAGCCGAAACTCGATATGTCTCGGATTGCTACAATGAAATTTGCCATATCTTGCAAACAATGAGGAGGGTACTGAGAGCACGAGAGGAAGAGGTGATCAGCGGTGATTCGTAGAAGAAATAAAAAGAAAAGAAATAAAAGCAAAAATATAATTTCGCACCACGAGAATAGAGGTGAAGCAAGTGCGAGGATAGAGACGCTGCGAAGGATGTTACTGAGATGGACGAAGGGAGAGGGAAGAGTACCCCACCACGGTATGCCACGCGTGATCGAGTTACTTGGACGAAGGTATGGCCTGGCACAGGTGAGGTAAGGTTGGTATACGGCCTGCGGGACAAAGAACCGCAAGAAATACCGATACTACCTTGCTTCGGGACCTAAAGTCGCTGTTCGAACGAAAAGAGTATCCCAGCACCGTTATCTTTACTACCAGATGATGAATATTTTGACGTATCTTGAATCGTGGGAAATAATTTCGCTCGCATAACGCGAGTTACAACTTTAACGATTTTACGAGTATTCGATACGCGCATATGTACATGCTACGCGCATTCACGCAACGTATGTACCTACATTTACTGGATTTTGTGGTAAACCTATGAATTTTGATCTTTTGTAAATACATGAGCAAATATCTACATACACACACACACACACATACATTACTGAGAAAGCATATATCCAATCATTTCCACTAATAGATTTTCTTATTACCGTTTTGTATGATTATCGTTTAGATGGTCATTTCGACTTCGATATCTGACTCTCCTTGTAGAGAAACTTGTGTTCGAACCATGATCGCGACCGCGCCCTTAGAAGGTCGTAGCCACGCAAACCTTCAAAGAAGATATCGTTACATCGAAACGCCGATACCTCGTAACATTGCCTCATCCTTCTGTGCTGCGGTTTATATTCAACTTCTCCGATGATCGTATATCGTAGCTATGCATTATGAGTAGCACATTACAAACCTAGCGATAGCGAGGTGACGCTACCCTGCAAGTATCACACCAAGGCAAGTATTGTCAAAGGGGCGCTTGAAAATGTAACTACGAAAAAAGGAGAAGGAGAAGGAGAAGGAGAAGGAGGAGAAAAACAAGAAGCAGAGAGAAAAGAAACCACGATATAGACCACGATGTTTGAACGATCGAATTATGATACTTGTTGCAATTTGAAAAGGACGGACCGTTATACCCACGTATTTCCGCGATGGTGCACCGCGATGACGAGTCGAAAAATTGAAATTCGTTATACTCATTTCGGGTGTAATACACTTGTATTGTACGATAGATGATATCCGTATACGTCGTCTGTACGAGCGTTGCATTTGAAAAAACACAAGACTATATACCACAACGGCGGGGATTAATGGGATTACCCACGATAAGGACTGCTCGTCCACTTATACGGTGCTTTTATACGAACAGGGAATGATCGATGGATCGTCGATCCTGATCGACGATCTCAAAGCGGAAGCCCCACCCGTTTTACCAGTCCTACCTGCTTGGCCTGCGGGATCGAGGCGTTTCCACGTAAGAATTCAACTCGTTTCCGGTTTCTCTGCGACAGGTTAGCGAAGAGTCAACGGCAATGCGAGTGTCTTTAATCCGATGTACGCGCATTTGTTGCAACTCGGTGGTGCAATATACTTAGTGAGGCATGCCGTATGCAGTACAAATAAATGTGTTTGTACTTTTTACGTAGTACGAATGTTCTCTCGCGCAAGAAGTCTTTTTCGGATATGGATATTCGCGGTAAGAATTATTCTTGCCCGGTTTTCAACTTTCTATGGAAATGTCATTTTTTATTATACATATCGCGAATGTCAATCGCACATGCATGTGCGCGCGCATAGTGTCACGTGCTATAGTCTGCCTTCCGTTCTTGTCAGTTACGCGTGTCTTTTTTAGGCACGACCGCAGGGAGTACCTTATTTTCCTTTACCTCTCGACCCTTCGTAGTTTCATATAACGATTCTGTTGTCATTGCACGATGGGCTGTGTAATCAAGAACGAGTGACTATCGAGCGATGCGCACCTTGTTCTCGTTTCTCTCTCTTCTTTCTTTCTTCTTCCTACGCCGTGCTTTCTTTTACATTTTTTCCTTGCAACCACAACGACGTAGGGATTCGTCATTGTTCCAGGCGACTATAAAGGCAAATGCAAAAGTCAAAGCGAAAGCGCTCGGGCAATACTTTAATGCGCTCCGGCTTCTTTCAACGAACGCGACCCTTCCTCCGCGCGACGGCCGCCACCGAAAATCTCATCATTTAGAGTGGCTTGCTTTCAAAATACATCAAGTAACAGTGCGAAGCATCCTTTATGCTCATCTTGTATGCTCATATACGATAAGAGCTGCTTACGTAGTTTTATCTATTTTTTAAAAATAAATAAAAATGCGAAGAACCTATCAACCGAAGACAGATCTTTGTTACTCTTATCCGCTGCTAACCAAAGCGACTAAAGTAAGAATTTATTAACAATCTCGCAATGCGGAGTTTCGCGAGCGACTTGAACGTAAGCTTGAACGGTGTGTGATAGATAAAAGTTACATTGTACAAAACAAAGTATAGAGTTTATTGAGTAGAAAATACCAAGTGCAGAGCACAGAATAGAATAGTAGTAGGAAGAAGATCGCACGAGGGTGCATTTTCAGTTTTTACAGGACGCGCGAAGCTTAAAATTCGTGGGTTTAGTCGGAGGGTCGCACAACAGAAAGTAAAGTACTAATTAAGGCATTAACAGGAAAGCCCGCAGCCGACAAACAAATTGGGTCCCCCTAAATCGCATCCGCCACCCTCAGTCGTATTTTTCTTTTTGCAAGGGCAACAAGATACGCTTGTAAGTATTGCATGTGCGATATCGGTTAGGAGAGTGGAAGAATATGGATTTTTACGTGTATTTATCTCTCGATAGATCAGCAACGCGACCAGATCAAATTGACTCGCGCGAGTGTGTAGCTACATATATATTAATTTTCGTTTATAAAATATCATACGCGAATAAATTTCAAGTCGCAGCCGACCAAAACTTATTGCAATGCTGTGCGAAGTAAGGTGGATGTTTAAAAAATTTGACGCTACTCGGTAGCATCGATGAACGTCCCCACCGCCAGGATAAGCCGAGATTGATTTGGCCTTGGAAATGTAGAAGGGAAGAACCAGCAACATCAGGGACCAAATCCATCTGTGCTAGGCATGACTAATACTCCAAACGTTCTCGAGGTGTGGCCAGATTTCGGGTGGAGGTTAGCTCTAAAGGGGAACTCCAGGCGTTTAAAGGGTGAGGGTACGAGGGTTCCACTAGCTTTAGAATACATTCGTGTGTCTCCTCTATACACGCGCGCGCGCGCGCACACATATGCCTACATTTGTGTGTACGTATTATAAAAGTTATGTACGCGTACATATACGTATGGAGGTTCTTCACACAGAAACTAACTCGAGATCGTTATGCCCCCGTGCCACAACGGTCACAGATCATCCAGCAATCACAATTGAGGACCTGCAAAAAGTTATACCTAAATCACTTACATGTGTGTTACTGACCGTCACTTTGACAGATTACTTGTACAATTTATATGTAATCGATGAGATTTCTTTAATTTTACTTAAAGGGAATTATTAGAAGCACACACGATACCACCAATAATACGAGTAATGGTGATAGTAATGATAAGGAGAAGGAGAAGAAGGGATGATGATGATGACGAGGAGGAGGAGATGGAACAGAGAATGAATAGAGATGAGGAGGAGGAGGAGATGGATAAGAGAGAAGGAAGAAGCCTCTCGAGCGTGGCCGCGCTACTTTACCCGCATGTGTACACGCGTGTCATTGACCGATGTGTCACGTTCATTGGTAGCTCGAACGCTCGGAATGATCGTGAGGAGAAGAGGAAGAAAGAAGGCGACGAGTGGTGTTGCCGTAGGATGTAGGAAAGAGAAAGAGGATATAAGAGAGAAGAGAGTCGTACGATTCGAGTCGAGTCGAGTCGAGTCGAGTCGAGTCAAGTCGGGGCCACTAGCTATTCTAAAGGAGCGACCCACGGGGTACGTCGTTCGCGCTAATCACTCTGATGAAGCTTGATGGGACTGGCAGCAATTGTCTCGAGTGAGATCACTTTGCACACTCTACTTCGCTCGATACGCACAGCTTCGAAATTTTTTGGTTTTTTCATCGATACAACGCGATACTTGCGGTTTGAATGACGTATGCGCTTTAAGTATAACGTATACGCTTTAGTACAGTATATCTGATTTGTATATTGCTTATCGTTTATCGTAAAATTTATATGGAAAATTATTTTACAAGTAAACTTATATCGATAGTTTTATTTATTCTGTCACTCGCTGTGCCACTTCGTTAACTGCCTTTCAATAACAATTTATGAAATAACTTATGGAAAGGGTAAACAGAAGATAGGAATGGAAAATTTGACAAGTGGTAGTAATCTTTTTACTCGAGTATAGATGAGAGGCTTTAACGGTGCGTCTGCTCGTGCGTGTGACGTAGCGCACATTCGACGAAATAGCAGGAGGGTACGCGACCTAACATGCACAGATGGTGCGTCCCGCGTGGTTTACAATGTGCCGCACTGCCTTCCCCATGTGGGGATGATAGTACAGAAAACTCGGTCCTGAGAAGGGAGAGGGTGTCGCGTAATTCGTGTTCGATGCTCGCCTCTCTCTCTCTCTCTCGTTTTTCTTTTTATTTGCTCCTTTTTGCACTCCCTTCCTTCTCCCATTCCATTTTCATTTAAGAAAGGTATCGCATCGAGTTACATTACCGTATTCAACTAATTTTTCTTGAAAGTTTCACGACTTACGCGAGGGACGAAGAAACTTGTTTGTCATTTTAAAGACATATGCTTGAGAAATATTCTTGTAGACATACTATGTTATTGGCTTTGAAGATTCAATGTGACTTACGTATAGACCTTGTATAGGTTCATATTAATCATAATAGTAAAGCAATAAATTCAAAATGGACAAAAGAGGAGGAGGAGAGGCAGAATAACGTAATACGTAGCGTTACCACGCCGTACGACGAGATACGGCAAACTCTTAAGAAAATCCAAATTCTCGGGTCGTGTGAAAGGTTATTCTACGGCCTACGCCTGGTGTTGTTGGTATAGATGTAACATACATATTATGTGTGCGCTCGACTTTTTACAAACGCTTCCATTGATTATCGTTGGCTCAACGCATTTTTACAAGTATACATACCATGTATACGTATGTATGTAAACACGTATTTGTTAATTACTACAACGAATAAACCTGTAGACAAAGTTGTTCGCGCGATGAAAATTGTATCGAGATGGATTTTACGTTGACTCAGCAGGAAAGACCTTATTCTCGTTACCGATAAAACGAAGAATGGGGCGACGAATAATATTTCGACTCCGATAGGTACGTTCACTATTTCGTCCGACGCTGTAAGACTTTTAACAAGGGAATACGATACGTTTACCTGCATTTATTGTCGATCGATAGAAGTACGTAATTCGTAACTTACTGGCAGTATAATAAAATAAATGCGACGTATGCCAGATAGATATTCTCCGATAGATATCAACAGGAAAGAACAATTTGATAGTTGTAAGTACTAGCATGTAAGTACTTAATTATGGCGATAAATGTGAAGTATTCTTTTGTCGAAAAATTAAGCCATTAATTTCAACTACTCGTACAAAATCAAGGTAACCGTAAAGTCATACGCATTCCTTAAAAAATGCCTATAATGTCAGGAATGTATTCCGAATGGATCAGTAGAGTTCGTTGGCACCGCGGTCTAAAAGATACATCGAAACCCGCGACAGGTGCGTAAAGCACACTTCTCCAAGCTGCTGGCACACGTACATCCGGGGTAAGTACACGAACCGCTCGGTTTCTCATCGAGAATACGTAATCCGTGACACGAAGGTGCATACCAATTCCTCCCGTTACACGAAATACCAAACGTCGAAACGTCAAAGCTTCGTTGTCGAAAGACAAGGAGGTCTATCCTCGATCGTCACGATCTTTACTAGATGTTGAAGACATCCCTTTTAACAATTTATAGAATGAAAGATGAATCTTTACTTTGTTCGTCTGCTCGACAAATTACATACATCGAATCAAGTCAACTAAAGTTTTTCCTTGCAATGAGTTCTATGATTTGTTGCTAGTTAATTATGTAATAAACAGTATCTCCGTATCTTTTTTCTTTCTTTCTTATAAATCATCGGTAGATTAAAAAAATGTATCAACATTGGCCGGAATCTTCATATTTATTATATACAATCGTCTCATCATAATCAGACTTCCCGTAATGAATTCTTCTCCGTGTGAAGCAACAAATGCACAAAAATTTAGCATATGGATTCAGACGTGGCAGAAGAATCAGCATCACTTTTGAAAGTGTAGATTGAATTAATGAAAGCTGTTGTTACACGATGTGAGTAGGAAAGTTTCCTAATGACTGTGGCGTACTCGAACGAACCACTAATGTATTTTCTGAAAGTAGCGCGGCTATTAATTGCCAAGATAGTCAAAAGGTTGGAGGGAGAAAGCAAAAGCGCGATCGAAGGAGAGGAACGAACGGAAGTTAAAGGAAAATGTCCGAGAAAGGGATGGGGGGTGAACGGAAGTGCTCTGTGCACCATCAACGTGGATAGGAGAGGAACGGAAGAAGAGGAACGGGGAAAAGAGTAAAACGGAAGGGCGGCAGATAGAGGAAGGCACGGAAGGTATAGAGGGGTGAGACGCAAGAGAAGCGACGGTGGTACCGGCGGAGGGTGGTGCTCGGCTAGCTTGGTTGGTTGGTTGGTTGGTTGGCTGGATGGGTGGGTTAGAAACGGATGAAACGGGAACCGGAACAAGAGAGGGAAGGAACACGAACCGACGACGACGACAACGGTGGCGGTGGTTGCGTCGGCGTCGGCGTCGGCGTCGGCGTCGACGGTTTTAGCTCCATTGCCTGCCCT
>JAIFRP010004357.1:4861171-4877652 GCA_032403825.1 Odynerus spinipes
AGGGGGCGAAAAAGAGGCGGAAGAGAAGGAAGAGGAGGAGGAGATCTGACTACGAAACGTAGCTCGATCAGGGATGTGCTAAACTTCACTGTCGCATCGCAGAGGGATTTAATAAACAAACGCCCAAGGACATTTTTCGGTCGAGGTACATTGCGTTTTTTCCGTTTTTTCTTTTTGTATTTGAAGAGCGTAACCGTTGTTAGTGCGTTACATTATTGGATAAAAGAAATGGATAAGCGCTGATAAAGATGGTGGGAAATGAGACACGATGGTCCAGTCGATCTTTCTCCTTTTCATACACATACATAGCACATATCTATGAATGAACGCGATCTTTCGAAAATCGGCGCGACTCAAGAACGGTAGATACTGTGCTTTTCCTGAAAGATGCTCTTTTCGAGTGCATGTCGCAGCTCTCATTTCGTGACTGCTCGTGCTTCTTACCAATTTTGCACGTTACACTGCACGCAAATGTGTATGTGCGCGCACGCTCGCTACCACCCACTTGCCCGCCCGTCCGCGTGTACGAAAGCGGTTCGGTATGAACACTGCCATCCTTCTGTATGGACTTGGCGAGAGAAGCTCGGCAAGCTCCTTGTACGCGTGGCTTTTTATCTTACCCTGTGGTGGTTAAAGAATGTGCGTCGGTGACTGTTGTAATGATTTATACCTACATCGCGATGATGGGCGGCGGTGTATCAATAGGAAGACGGAAAGAGGAGTGTTTGCTTGACTCTTCGAAATCGGCTTCCGAACTCCTTTATCGTTATCGTTATCGTTATCGTTATCTTTAGATACATAGTTTAGCCCATTTTTTACTTTTTTGTTCTCCAACGTTTATACTATGATGCGCGCGGGTGTTTTATCGCATTGCATATCTCGCATCGTTGATATTAACCCCGAATCGGAGCTGCAATAAATCTTGAGAGATCGAATGAAAAAATATGACAAACAGAAGTAGCTATGCTCGTAAAAAAGGAGTAGCACTTATTTGTTTATACGAGTCACGACTGGAGTTGTAAAATATTATGCAATTGCATTATCTGCTTATCCATATAATGCTTATTCCACTTGTTACACGTTGTTCTTTTTGTAACGAGTTTTTTATATTCTCAACGCAGTGTAGAAAAAATAATAAGACCGATTTCCCCTAGGAATTCGTCTTTCTATCGTCTTAGTACACGTCGCGGTCACCTATTTCTGTTTTGCTTCCGGGTTGCCGACGCTTCTGAGGCAAGCTCGATGTGATTACGTTGAAAAGGTCGTCTCTCCTCTCTCCTCTCTCCACTCTCCACTCTTCTCTCTCCACTCTTCACTCCCCACCTCTCTTCTTCACTTCTTTCTTCTTCTCCCCTCCCTTCTTCTGAATCCCGTCGTTCTCCTTCCGTTTCCAGTCACCCCTACCACCAATGCGCTTCTTTCTCTCCCTTTTCTCTCTTCCGCCTCCTCCTCCTCCTCCTCCTCCTCCTCCTTACTTTGCTCCCTTCTTCCGTCGTCGACGCGTCGCCTCTTTTCCTTCTCCGCCTTCCCCTCCCAACACTCTTTCCGTTCTACCGACGTCTCCCTTTCCTCTCACTCTCTTATGCGACTGTGTCTGCTGCGAGTGTGTGTTCGTTGCGTATACGTAGTAATATCTTATGGACACTAGCATTCAACCTTTTCCTACCTGCCTTTGCGTCATTTTACATCCCTTATTATTGTGTTCCTAATTCGAAGTAATCCAACGACTATAAGCTACCAACTCATTTACAAGGATCATATCTTTACTAGATTCACGATTTTAGAGGTGAAAAACGAGTATTCGGGTATAATATCGTTCTCTTTTCTTTTTTATCGAAATTAACTAAGAGTAGCTCATTTTCTATTGTTTCTGTTTTCACTACCTTTGTGCGATGTCTCATCTTATGTAAATCAATTCCACTCGTTAACGTCGTCGTTGTCGTTGGTTATTGTTATCGTTGCGGAAACGTTCGTTAGAAAATCTTTTTCCTCATTTTATCGACAAAGAATTGGCGCTTGAAATTCGCGGTATCGTAAATGAAGAAAAAGCTACTTAGATTAATACTTCGGTAGTATAGCAGGAACAGTTAGAATACAAAGGAAGGAAGATAGGTAGCATGTAATGCAAAGAGGTGAGCGTAGTGTGCGTATACATGTGTTAGCAAAAAGAGGGAAAAACAAGAGGGACGAAAAGCGGAGTGCACGAAGAGCGAGTACACGCAAAGGTGGCTCGCGGTAAGAAAGCGGCTCTTCCCGTTTCGAAGAGTGGGAGAGGACAGGAGTTTGCCAGAAAGGGGTGGTGAACGGAATAGGAAGGCTGAAGGGGCTTGGGAGGAGAAGAGAGAGAGAAAGCCCTTTCAACGCTATTGCGTTGAGCTCGCCGGAAGAGACCCAAACCCGGAAGTAAGAGAGAGGAAGCAGTATATACCATGGTTTAGAAAGAGAAATGGAAATTTCTGTAGAACCCAGAGGGGAAGGGCTCGATCGATCTTTAAGATCGTGACAATGCGCTGCTAACTTTCAAACGACCTTCGTGCGACGTGGAAAGATTCTACTTTTTTCCTTTTCGTCCTTCTATTCCCTACTATTTAACGTTATGTTTTCTCCTATCGCGTATCCGGAGCCGACCTCGAAAACAGTCAGGTAGATCAATCACCAAATAAATGTGAAAGATCCGTGATAACGACGCGATATTGTCAGATAAAAGTGTGATACATACATACATAATGCGTTACGTCTTTTGTTGCTCGATTTTTTTAATGTTCATTGATTTATTATTCACCCCATTCAATTATCTTCTAAAGTCATGGTGAAAACTTTGCGAATATAAAGCTATTTAAGTGAACGGTACAGCGCGGTAGTGTACATAGGAACGACTGAAACGTGTCTCTGACGAGGTGTGGTAAGGAACGCCATATTCTTACGTTGAACCTATTATGCGACATGTTCAGCCGATATAGTCTCTCTTTATACACATATATGTTTTATGTACTTGGGAAGTCGAATGAATTATGTCGATCCTATTGGAGATTCGCGTTAGAGACGTTACTACAATCGATCCCTTAATGTCTTTTTTCTGAACTTATCACACATACACGAGCGCACGCGCACATACAGTATGTATACCTATCTACTGGATTTGACCTTTGAGAATTCCTTGTTAGTTTCATCGGCACGAGTATTTACACACGCGCGCATGTGTATTTAGAACTAATATCCTATCGTGTGAATACACGCGATAATTTTTAATCAGTTTATAATCGCAATTGAAAGTGTGAACATCTTTTGGTTTTCTTTTTATTTATTTTATAAATTACTGCATACAAATTTGACTAATCTGGCTACACTTATTGCAGTCGAAGGTAGCAAAGAGGGGTGGTCTGCGTCTTTTTTTATTCTACCGTTTTCCTTTTTTTGCTTCTGCGAAAGAGAAGAACCGGTCGGTATCCGGACCGGAAGCATGGACCTTGGACCTTTCTTTTTCTTCTTTACCGCTTGTAAAAGAGGCGAGGAATGGAGCCTCATTGCTGTGCTTTCGGATCTTTTCTTTTTTCTTTTCTGATATATCTCTGCCTCTCGCCGCATCTCTTTTCCTTTCCAAAGCATCTCTTCTCTTTCTCTCTCTCTCTCTCTCTTCGCCCCCGCTCTTACCCATCACCCTGTTCTCTTCTTTCTTCGTTTCCTCCATAGCCACCAAATGCGGCGAGAGTGAGTGAGTGACTGAGTGAGTGAGAGAGAGAGAGAGAGAGAGAGAGAGAGAGAGAGAGAGAGAGATAGAGAGAGAGAGAGAGAAGATTGTCTCTTGTATTCTCGCCTTTTACCGTATCTTTCGACCGACGAAGCACGAAAAACTAAGCAAAAGGAAACCGGCGGACACGATGGATGGCATCCGGCCCCCCTGCTGCCGTTTGAAAGAATCCGTTCGACCGTAGTAGCCGAAGAGAAAAAGGCTGAAGCAAGGAAAGAAGCAGTAGAAGGTCTTCTCATAACGAGGAAAGGTTGCATACGTTTGGGTCACCCAAATTTGAAGTATATGTATAATGTCACTTGAAGACTATATGAATTGGATGTCTTTTAATTCTAATATTTTCGGGTTACTTATAAACATTTCTACGGTCATACGTAATTGACATTAGTATTATCAATGATATTCGTTTAATGTTTTCTTAAAAAGGGGAGTAAAAATATAAATCTTAAGCTTTTAAAGACAAAGAAGCAACACTTTAGCTGAAAATGAAATGTTCGTCCCGAAAAATATCGAGTCTACATTGCTTCCGTTCGCTTAACGTGGAACCTGAAACGTGAAGTTGCTTCTCGTATTTCACACATACGTTCACAGAACAAGAACTCTGGCATTCCTTACCGTCGGGATAACTATTATTAAGAGTCAGATCCGGGACAAGAGACATGAGGATAGTCGTTCTCTCTTCTACCATTTTCATCTCTCGTAATCTCTCTCTCTCTCTCTCTCTCTCTCTCTCTCCCTCTCCCCTCTTACCCTTCCACCCCTTTGTACTTCTCGTCCCATCACCGTAGCAGCCCCACCTCCCTGAACCTCACGGAGAGGCCCCAATTTAAGCATCGTAATTGCGTGCTCGCGCACAAGCGATCACCGTTCGTATCTCGTTTGCATTCATCGGAGAACTTGCCTCGATGATATTTCGTCTGCTTTTTATTCGTGAGTTTGAATTTTCGTCAAACCTATCCCTGATTACTCACTACATCATAGGTCAATCCCTTTAACGTCAAAGTAGTTTTCGGCTATAATTCATAGTTCTAAGTTTACGTACGTGAAATTGTTGGTAAGGTAAATCTAAGTGTTATCTATCTCGGCTTTAACAAGTAGATTCCTTATAAACGGTGTTTAAATGACGATCATTCAATGCGTTCGATGTGTCTCTTTTGTGGCGGTTTAGTCTAAATCGTTGTCGCGTTATAACCGTCGCGTTGTGTGGTATCTACTTCTTCGTGGCACGCATTGGGTGCGCGCGTGCGTGCGTTCTATTATTGTATACTTCCTCCTTGGCACGTTTAACTCTTGTACGGATGAATTTCGCGGTACTTTTAGATTGACTGTTTCATCGATCGCAGTCTCGTTAGAACGTTATGATCGAATAAAACGGTGCAAAGATACATTGGAAGAAGATCAATATGAAACTGTAATTCAAAAAGGAGAAGGATTGGAACTTGCAACGTTTCATGAATCATATAGTTAACTATTCGATAATTCATTTAAATGTCGAGTGTATTATACTAACGCGAGATAACGTCAAATAGCACGATATAACGGCCGAGATACCTTCGTTGTTATACATATATTGTACATATACCGGCAGATAAAATGTAAGCTAGGGCAAAGATTTACGGACTACCTGCGACCGACTCCTCCCACAGCTCGTTCTTAATGGTTATAGAGACCACAGAATTAAAGGGATCAACTAGTCGACCTTACCTGCCAACGTGTATCGTTTTTTCATTTTTTTCTTTCTGATTTCTGAAAGGAAAGACCTTCACCTTTCTACGATGAGCCTTTTGGTACGAGAAACTTGTTAGAAATCTCCAATCCTGTTTCTGTTTCAACCATCTTAAATTCAGTATAACTTCCGCCCATATCTCTGTTTAGACACTCAAATGGTTCTCCTTAAATAAGATCGCGGTAGATTCATATAATACAAACGTCGTTTAATCACGCGTACAGTAAACTCCTTCGAGAAAAAATGCATACAGCAGCCGGAAAAAGGAGAGACCATCGTGAATTTGATTCGTTCTTTGTATCGCCCGTTTCTCGCTTTTCTTGTCCTTTCCTCTTTTTCCTCTTAACTCGATCTGTTTCTTTTGCGAATACAAATTTTTCTCCGAAAGGGAAATTTAGACAAAAGAGCGAAGAAAGACGGTTCTCTCCTTTTTAAGTAGGTTTGAAGTTCCCTACAAGTAGAGAATTATATCTCCTGGTCCGTAGATCTTAAGTTTAGCGAGCTTCTTAGCGAGCGGAGAAGTGTAAGAGAGGAGACGAGCCGTATGTATGGCGTAGTGCCTGCTCGCTCATGTGTGAGAGAAAGAAGAGGAGGCTGGTTCCCATGAAGAGAGAAGCTGGTGCCGAGTGACGAGGGTGAACTAGGTTTTTTTTCATCGACTTCCGGTTGACGGTACTCACATGCACGTGCGTCGGAGGGCTCGTCGCCGTTCTTTGTAGCACAAGCAGTCGTTCTCAAACAGGAGGTCAATCCGTATCGTCCGATTTCCGGGAATTGGTTTTCTGGACCGCGTATACTCTCGGCATTCCCTCATCACTCGTTTTTATCGTCACTTTAGGATGCTTAGGACGCTGCAATGCCGTTGGTGGTCACAGTGGAACGATAAATGATTCGACAAACTCGAGCGATTGATGTTTTTTTTCCCCCAAATATCTTTCGTGTATTTTCTAAAACATAACGCTAAGCATAATATTTCAAAAAGACACGCTGAAAGATAGGCAGACATCATGAAGATGTCGAATAGCGAAGGAGGCTAAGAAGGGTGAGGAGGAGAAAAGAGGAGGAGCGCACGCGCGCGTGTAAAAAAGAAAGAGAGAGTGGGAAGGAGGAGGGTCACTGACACGTCGCTGAAGCGTTTTATCAGTCGAATGCACAGCCCACATAGTTAGGCTGCGCTCACATGTGCGCTCGTGGCCATCGCACCGCTCCTTTATTGCATCTAGATTTGACCGTATCGTGCGTGGAAGAAGACGGGAGAGATGCGGGGATGCGACGCGCGTTGTCGTCGCCGTCGCTTGGTCGGTAGACAATGTGTTCCGCGGGGAGGGTGTCAGGAGAAGGATGGGGGAGTAAGGAAAGTTCGATAATTCTAACGAGGACCATTATCATTCGCTATCTCGACTGTTGCCGCTACTCCAAAAACATCTTCCACGAAGTGCTATTGATATCCACGACCGTACAAAAGCTGTAGAAGATGATACGTTGTTTGCACGTTCATTTCTTATTGTGTCTTACAACGTTTATGGCGATTATTACGGTTTTGCGTTTTCGCGCGAGAATTATAAAGTATGTATTTTATGACACAGCGATTTGTTCACGTAGCATATCTATCCGATGGCAGATAAAATTTTCAGATCAAGAAGATCCGCGTATAACAAGAAATTTACACGTAAAGAATCGACCCTGGCAACCGCTTAATAAGAGCGAATTCAAACGTTCGTTGATTCTGGTATACAATATCCACTCGCTTTATCTTTCCGATTCGACGACACAAACGGAGCGTAGAGCAAGAACGACGGCGGGGACCTGCCGAAGAACGATTTTTGCAGCGCTTTGGCGCCGGCTTTGTGTGCCATCGAGCGATAACCCGCCATAAGCTCCTCGTAAACAAAAATTACGGAAGTATGTACGCACGCGCTTCTCTCTGCGTTTGGCTACAATATTGCGTATACGTACATACGCGCAAATACTTTGAAGAGATTAGGTTAATGTTGCAAACGGTCGAACGCTTCGAGCGTTACATGTTTACAGATCGCGATATTATTAATGTAACATAAGGTTTTTGCTTCCCTACGACACCTTGGCAAGAACGTTTTCGATTCGGGAAACTTTATACGAACGCTTATACAGGTGTCTCTATGTAGCAGAATTCGCAACCGGTAATTATTCGACAACGTTATTTTCCGCTTTGATGTTTTACGCACGCGCAAACGATTAAGACAGTTTATAGATTTACAGAGAACTCACGTTTCGTTCGACCGTCGTTGGCACGAAGATGGTTGTCCGTCGAGAGACATTGCCATTGAAGATACGATAACGCACGTCCGTATTCGTATTGTTTTAGCGCTGGAGCGCAAAAGCACAGGGGAAGGTAGGGGGAACTTTTTCAAGGAGATATAACAATTTGGTCGTCGAAAGAAAACATTACGTTGCAACGATACAATTCGAATGGATATGGATCGTTCACCTCAAATTATACGTCGGATAAAATAAAAATCCATAAAGATCGAGACGACGAAGGATCAAATAGGTAGGATGAAAGAATGCTTCCTTGTTTCTTGGTCTTTGGTAAAAGGAATATAAGGAGTGGGAGAAGAATCCGGTAGCTCCGTATGTGCCGTTACGCTTAGAGCGTAGGCGCGAAAGCTCGACTTTCTCCGTCTGGCCTCGGCTGCTATCGGACGCGACCGATTTGGAGCTACGACGAGCTTATGTAGTAGGCACACGCGTAACGAATGATTACGTTAGGAGTACGTAACGTTCGCGGCGCACTTCTCTCTCTCTCTCTCTCTCTCTCTCGTTTCCAATGGATCTCTCTCTTCGGAACGATAATCGATCGATTATCGATCTTGATTCTATTTGAACAAAATTCAGCCCTTGCTTCTTTATTCCGGGATAATATTCTTTCTATTCCATAATTGTGAAAGAGCCAATGGCCTTTGCCTTTCGAAGCTAGAACGTTAACTTTAATTCACACGAACGCATAACACGAGTGTTGGCAATGCGTAATTTTCTAAGAACGTATACATTTCCTCATTACTGGTTATCCTTTTACTCTTTTTCATTTTTTTCTCGCTCTTGACGTAGTTTTATCCCGGATGCCAGGATGTTCTCACAGGAACCGTTCTACAGTTTTCTTCGAAAAATATAGGAGAAAAAGGTTCGTTTTTTTGCATATTAGAGAAATTATAATTGTAGGAGAAACGAGGGAAGGGAGGGTAAAAAGGCGAGAAGAGGTAAGGTGTGTGTGTGTGTGTGTGTGTGTGTGAGTGACAGAGTCGTTACCGATCTATGCAACAATTGTTATCCCTCATGGATATAGTCGTTCTTCGGTGGTAAAGCTCGATGTCGAGTGTCCAGTAGTCGCGACGCGCGAACACATTACAAGCCACCTGCCGATGTGACCAAAGAGGAGGACACGCTAAAGATGTCTTCTCCATGGAAGAACCCGGAAGAGAGGAGGAGTGGAATATTCGAAGGATCGCCTATGATGGTAGAAGAGAGCGGACGTCAAATTGTACGCCGATATACGGATACACGGGTTATATGATAAATCTTAAATTCCGCTCGAGCGACAAGGACTTTCCTCCTCCAACATACCGCATCTCCTTCCCTTTCGCCGTTGCCTTCTACGACTCTTCTGTTTCCTGGTTCTGAATATGTGTGTGTACAACTTTCAAATACCGCGAGCACACACCTACGCGCGTTCAGCTATGCGTTTCTATATAAACGAGATAACAAAAGTTTCAGTATTGCATCATTTTTATTTTCAATGAATCGTTCGAAACAATTCGTCGTCGCGTACAAAACGAATCGCGTATTACGTGTACCTTCACACAAACGCTTACACTCGACAGAATTTCTGAAGATGTGTATGAGAATGCGCACACGCAATTCAAGCAATCGCCTTGTCCTCCACGTGTACATTAGCAACGTAGTTACCCACTTCCTTTTTGAGAAAGTGACACGGACTATGCTGCCGCAGAGGTTGACTCTCAAGTTTTACCAGATAGTAGTCAATTTCAAGGTGCGCTTAGCTCATTGGGATATATTATATTTAAAGTATTTTACATTTCGTATTTCTCATCTGGAACGTGGAATAATTTATTATCATGTGAAATTTAAGCTGGGATCCTGAGAGAACACATAATGCGAAAGGTTCGCGGTATGGAGGGAATAAATAGCAAAATTGTAATACAGAGTAACTCAGGAGGTAAGCGATCATGGTGACTTGGGTCGCTTCTTGTAGACAAGCTTTTTCGTTCGTATCGAGAGATCCTACAGAACGGAAATAGCTTCGACGTCGATGGAAATAAGTTATGCAAATCTGCATCGAGAACGGATATGCCTTTTCCTGCTATTTTTCATTTTTTATGCCTCTACATTATATGCTAATGATCGTAGACCTTTTGGATATCCAAGTATCGAGTATGAGATAGCTGTATACGAGTCCAGAGAAACTGGTACTCTGGAGCCGAATTAGCTCGTGATCTTTACCGTCCACTCATGCTCATCCGCTAATCATCGTATTTTGTTATCTCATTTATACGTTAAAATACTTGAGCGAATAATACTATAACACTCTTTGTGTGGACGGTATCCGTTTTATTCGCACATTTCCACGTTTTTTATTGTTTTACGTTTTGTATTGTTCTTACTATTATGTTTTTGTTCTTTGCAGGTATACGAGTCAGAAGTCTGAGGCGTGTTATGAAATTGTTGCCAACGATTCAGTTGCCACAATTACCACCGGTTTCCGCTGCGAGCGGATTAACCGGAATGGATTCCCGACTACCGCCGGGTATATCGTTGCCCTTTAGTCCTACGGATTTGCTTTGGCGATACGGACCTAGCATGAATTTTTCTCCAACGACGCATCCGCCACCAAGTCCGCTGCTCGACTTCAAAACGCACTTGCCTGCTAGTTTAGGTGAGTGAGTGAGCGTGAGCTTGTGTGTGTGTGTGTGTGTGTGTTTGTGTGTGTGTGAGGACGTAATCGGTACTAACTTGTCTCGTTATTCTCCTTGTAGCGTCGGATCCGCGACTCTGGTCCAGAGAGGATGTTGCAGCGTTTCTTCGTTGGGCCGAAAGGGAGTTTGATTTGCCGCAGTTCGACATGGACATGTTCCAGATGAACGGGAAGGCACTTTGCCTCTTAACGAAAGCTGATCTCGGCGAAAGATGCCCTGGGGCGGGTGACGTCTTGCACAATGTCCTGGCAATGCTTGCGCGCGATTTCAATCAGTTACAAAGGTGCCTTCCAAGTAGTCCTGTGACACCTACCAGACCGTCAGCTTATCCACTCAGTCCTCATTCGCACCCACCTACACCCACGTGGACGGAAAATCCGTATGCGGCGAACCTGGCCTCATTGATGTCCGCTAATTCCGTGACTTTGTCTCCGGCACCGTCCGTCGATAGTCAGGCTGGTTCACCCGGGCACGCGGATGGCAATCAGACGCAAATTTATAAAAGTGACTCGGACGAGGATAATCATCAGGTTGGAGGAAGCAACAGTCCACCGGCTACACCTACGGCGCTCGCCGCCCAAAGACTCAGCGAGGTTTGCGTGAAAGACCAACCGAGTCCGACGCTGTCTTCGCAAACGATGCCTCTTACTTCGGCTGCATTTAGGTCGAGCACCGCGAATGCCGCCAGAGAATTCTTTCCTAGCGACTCGTCCGAACCCAATACTAGTTCGTAGATTTATACACCTCCTCTATAAGCTTCACTTTTGCAATAATATCATTTAGTCGATTTACAGTTTTTGTTTTATCTTATCTCTATCGGTACGTCACCTAATTTGCCCTTTCTTTCTTCGCAGACGGGAGGCTATTATGGGATTTCTTACAGCAATTACTCAACGATCCTTCTCAACGTTATACACATTATATCGCGTGGAAAAGTCGAGAAACCGGAGTCTTCAAGATCGTGGATCCTCCCGGATTGGCACGCTTATGGGGAATACAAAAAAATCACTTGTCTATGAATTACGACAAGATGAGCAGAGCTTTACGTTACTACTATCGCGTAAACATACTTAGGAAGGTACAAGGAGAGAGGCATTGCTACCAGTGAGTAATACTCGTATAATGTACATATATATGCATATATACACGGGTGTACACATACTAACGATACACGCGTATCTCATTTTGCATAGGTTTCTTCGTAATCCAACCGAGCTGAAAAACATAAAGAATATATCTCTGTTGCGACAACAAATGCGAATAAAGTCGGAGCCTGAGGAGGAAGGAAGCATGACTGGCGGCGCAAGTAGTCTGGATGCGGAAGCGGATATGCCGACGGATCTCTCGATGTCCAGCATGAATCAACCGTCGAGCGAGCAGCCTCTACCGCTACACGATCCACCTACCAAGTACAGAAGTCACGCGTACAATCTCGTTAAGGCTAGTCAGGAACCGGAAGAGAGGAAGTGACGAGGGTCCTAGCGGTGATACCGCGCGGTAGCGCACGCCGATTACACGCGATAGCAATACCCTACTATCGTCGGACGTTCACGCTCACGCGCGAATATATACACCGCGACGCGCGCTCTCGTTTTAATCGAGTGCCTCTGAACGCGAGAAGGTACGCGGAGGTACACGAAGAAACAACGAAACGCCGTCCAATTACGCGCGCGTATGCAACCCTTTGCGACAAGCGCGGTGCTGTATCGCCTACACGACGCGTATGGTCCTTGTTCTTGTCGTTGGATGCGATGGAAGGTATGCATACCCGAACACACACACACACACACAAGCCTGGATACGATCGAATCTTTACGCAAACGGAATGTAGAGCATTTTCGTTACCAATTCGAGAATCAAATAGAAGAAGAATCAAGGAGGCCATCTCCTCCGTCGCAATCCCTTTTTCTTCTTCAGCCAAGAGCATCGCTAATCGCTCGAGATCATACAAGATTCGTTCGTCCTTGGAGATTGGTGCAGGGCTGATAGTCGCTTCAATCGGGCCAAGATGGCGCGTGACGCGTTCAAGCCGTCTGTGATTACGAACCATTTTCGACGAACGCGGGAATCGCGCAAGAGTAAAGAAATATCGTGCGATTCGTCAATGTCCATTAAGAACTAATTCCTCTTACTAAAGTGCAATCAGGTGATATCTATCGATTATCGAGCAACAAAATCGTTAACGGACATTAAATATACTTACATGCGTGGATTTCGATACGCGTGCAGGATATTTTAACGAAAATTGCATGCAAAGCATAGGATATCGTCACCGTTTTAAGGAGATTTACGAAATATTTTATTAATTTCGATTAAGGCATAATATTCAATAAGAATAGGTGTAAGGGGAAGACAGAATGGAAGGTATCTCGCTAGGCGAGTGTTCGGCCTTCGTTAAAGTTACTTTCTTGTGGTCTCGAGATACCTTCATGCTACTCTCCCAACATATCGACTGTGGTAAAGTGTGAAAGATCTGGGTTGCCTAGTATCGTACGCTTCGTAATACACACGACGATTCGTTGTATCCGTCATGGAAAAATACTCGAGTGCAAGCGGTGAATCGTCGTGTCGAATCGGTGGACGCTTCGGTGAAGCTTCAAGTTTGCGGATATTCCGCTAATTTTTTTTTTCTTCGTATCTTCTTTTGCGAAACATAGTCTTCGCATTTCGCGCTATCGTACTTTTATCTTTTCTTTTTCGTCGAACATAGAAAGAACATATACGCACGACAATGTAACGCCAATGAAAACTACAAGCTAACGTACAATATCGTACAACGTCCGCGTCCTTCGTCCAAGCGACTCGCGACGTTAACGCGTATCCTACAAGCATACGCCGTGCGTTTACAATGTTATTTAATTATACGTATCAGATTAACGAACGTTGATCGAAGAAACTAAATCGTTTATACCCGTTGCGTCGTGTCAGGTCGTACGATAATAGCGATCTCGAACGAACAAGTCTGTTTTCTTCCGCGCTACGTTCGAATTATCGAATATACTTTGAAAAGTCGTTATAGTTATCGCTTCGCGGCCTAATTCATTTTTAAGCTGTCATTTGTGCCAAGGACGATCTTTCTAGTTAATAAGACTGTGTATGTATTTAGTCGATCGTTTCAACTAAATACGGTGGAACAATTAATTTACAAATCGCAATCGGTGGGTAAAATTTGTACGCGTACCGTTACATAGTACATATACTATATTTTAGAATATAGCGATTGTATATACGTTACTATCGTGCGAAGAATGGCGCGAAGAGCTCTATTCAAGAAATAGACGAAAGAATTATATATATGAAAACTCGGGGCCAGAGTTATATATATATATATATAAACACACACACCTGCGCGCGTGCAATTCGTACCGTGTGTGTGTGCGCGCGCGCGCGCGCGCGTGTGTGTATATATAAGTTTATGTATAAATAAACAAACGAATAAATATATATATTTTTACTACCAAAATTTATACTCGAAATTTATATGTCTGTTATGGACGCGATTGTGGCTTACATTCCACGATTTCAATCGAGAATCATTCGTGCGAACTACGAGAGATCCGATAGAATAGAGATACGTACCTACGTATGCTGACGAGACGCTTTTCAGGATTATCGTGGTACTTTTGCACACAAAATTGGGATATATATAAAATTACATTGGCTTCCTTAAGCCTCGATTTTTGTACGATAACCAAACGAAAAGCACGAATTGCGGATGTAAGAGGCAAAACTATGCGTGTATGGGTAATAATAAATACATAGCGTAGTTTAAAGAAAAAAATATCTTCGTGTGTCTTATACATTTGTGTGTTACAATATGTACATAGAAATGTGAAAAAATGGGAAAAGAACGTGATCGATAGTATATATATATATATAGATAAAGTATAATAATTCACACGCACGCAGGAGTCACGCATATATACGAGTTAAATTGATCGTATTAACGGGAGAATATGTATATATATATATATATATATATATATATATATAAATTTTACTCATCCTGCGCAAAGTATATCGAAAGTAGAAACTAGCGACACTTTTATTATGTAACTCGTTGCGAGAATAAGGTGAACGATAATCGTTGTAAATATAAACCCGTTTACTCATCAACACGTTCTCGTTTCATTACGTTCCTGTAACGGTAAAGAGCAGCCGGGGCTCCGTTCGACGTTGAAGAGGAGAGGTACCAACGGTAAGTACGAAGGTTATACTCGGAGAGACGATAGACGAACGGATGAGAGGATCTTTTCCGTTCTCGTCTCGTATCACGAACGTGCCAGATCAAAGTCGACGCGTTCATAGAACACATTTGCTTCTCAGAAGTAGTACGTAAGGCAATCATCAGATTCAATTCTATACATTCGTCGAGTCATAGTAGTTCAATCAAGTCGAACAGGTGACGTAGTAAGCGATAGTAACGATTAAAATCCGAACAACGAAGAGTCCGCAAAATTTAATAGTCAACGAGAAAGAACGACATTAGCCAAGATTAATCCATACCAAAATGTTGGGAAGAAAGAAACTTTGGATAATTTGTCACCATTAAAAAATATCCGCGTTTCAGCTTCTTACGCATGCAAAGTCTTACATGAAGGATGCCGCATGCGTATTACGCAACGCGCGCTCCAGAAAAAAAAGTTTCACATCGCGTTTCTTTTTTTTTTCCAATCAAATAGACAGACGAAAAATGTCTTTAAAGCACAGATTTTCTAATTTTTTTTTCTTCAGGTATATCCAATAATACTAATACTTGCAAGCAATAATACTGGGGAATTCATATATTTGTGAAGAATGTCTTTTTTTTTGTTTCCTTCAAAAGTGAAACCAACAATAACGCAAAAATTAAAGAAACTTTATTATATACCGAAATATACAGTAAATATTTTGAAGTTAAGAAAAAATAATAATTTGTTAAAAAGGAAAACACGCAAAGCTGCGAAGTGTTCGTGCACTGGGTAAGATACAATTTTTTTTTTTTCTTCTTTATGCAGTACTTTTATGGTCTATCACTGATTTCGTCCTCAATAAAACTTTGTTTTGTTTTATATAGCATCGTTATAAAGGAAGTTATTGCAACACAGTGGCACATCGAATGTGCTGACTATAGCTTTATCCTATTTTCTCTTGCAGGCGTCTATTTTGAATTCCATCCCTATTCTCTTTTTTCACTTAGAACCGATGGTTTTCACTAGTGCTACCCGGTTTATTATTTAACCGCAAAGAAAGCAGACGCAACTCCAGGTACGAGTTTTATCCGAAGCACAAGTGAGGTTGGCAGTCACAACCAGACAGTCAAAACCAGGGTCGGCAGACTTAACTGAGCAGTAAAAACCGATATTTGCAGACACAACCGCCATCCGTAGATCTAACCGGCCAGACACAACCCAGACCCAACCCAGACACAACGGAGATTCCCAGACACAGACACAACCGGGATTTGAGTATTTAAGAGGCCAGACACAACCGCGTTGTGCAGACACAACCGAGATTTGCAGGTTTAATCGCCCAGGCACAACCGAGATTTGCAGGTTCCTGCAAATTCAGACCTGTAAATCTCGGTTGCGTCCGGGTTGCGTCCGGGTTGCGTCCGGGTTGCGTCCGGGTTGCGTCCGGGTTGCGTCCGGGTTGTGTGCCGGTACGGCTCAGCTTAGCTGGACGTGCCGGAGTATGTGCACGAGTCGGCGCCGGAGGGGGCAACCACGCGCGTGGCGTGGGCTTCCGGCGAAGCGCGAGTGGGCGGGTCGCAGGCGGGGGGGAAGGGCGTAACAACCCGACCCGTCCGGCCTGCGGCGCGGGCGAGAGTGGGCGGGTCATGGACGGAGGGGAAGGGCGTAGCAACCCGACCCGTCCGTTCCATGGCCCGGGCGTGCTTTGGCGGGTCACAGGCGGGGGGGAAGGGCGTAGCAACCCGACCCGTCAGGCCTGTGCCCTGGGTATGTATCGGGGGGTCTCAGGCGGGGGTGAAGGGCGTAGCAACCCGACACGTCCGTCCTGGGGTCTCGGCATGTGTGTGGGTATGTATGAGCGTACG
>JAIFRP010004360.1:0-15186 GCA_032403825.1 Odynerus spinipes
GTCAAAGTTGAAAAACGGCCATTTTTTTTAAAAATCGATTTTTTCAAAAACTGAGGGTGATGGAGACAAACAAATTGCAGATTCGTTTTTAGCGCGACAAGATCTATAAGGATCACCTAGTGGCCATCAAGTAATTTTTAAAAAGTTGAAATTTGTTGGACAGTGTAATTAAACAACGAACATTATTTTATACTTTTTAAAGCTTTCTTCTACTCTATTTTCGAAGTCGGTTTCTATTTTTTTTCAAACATTTTTTTAAACTCCTTTATTCAATGTTCCTAATTGTGTACATAATTAATTACATTTATTTTAAGGGTTTGAGTGAAGGTAACGTGACAATTTCGATACGTTTATCGATAATCACTGATATAGTCTGTTGGTGTTGTATGTGTTTATGCGTGTTGTGTTAATAGTCTTACACAAGTAAGTCGGATGGACGTTTCCTTTTGAGTCTTGTGGGGAGGTTTGAATAGAATTTCTTAGCAAGAGGATTCGTGTGATTGTTTATTCTGTTTAGGTGAGATTTGGAATGGGTGACTTCGACTGTGGGAATATTTAAAGTTTTCCTTATATCATCATTTCTGGCAGACCATGAGGCGTTTAAAATAGATCTTACAATTACAATAATAAATTGGAAATTGTCTATTTCTTTTAATATTCGTTTTAGCTCTCATGCCCCAAATTTGAAGCCCATAAGTCCACGTAGGTTTGATGATAGATTTGTAGATTAATAGTTTATTGTTCTTACTTAGATTTGAATTGCTTGCTGTGAGCCAGTGCATAGACTTTCTAGTAGTTTTTATTTGCTTTTATTTTTTCTTGAATGTTTTTTCCCCAATTTAATTTTGTATATAAATGGAGTCCGAGATATGTTATATTTAACGGAATTTGATTGTGAGATTTCGAAATTTTTGAAGTAGACTCTGACCGTTGATTTTTTATTGAGTGTAAAGGTAATGTGGTAAGGTATGGCTGAGATTTTCGAGATTTTGTATAACTGACAAGAATCGTGTGATTGACGAGAATTTTGTGATTTTCAAGGGTACGCATTCAGGCAATAACTTTTACAATATACCGTAATATAATTCACCAATCATTTCCGTTATATTGATAATCAATATACACATACATTAGCGATCACCATGTACGAGTAAATGAGTGGTTATAACGAAAAGTTATAACTTATAACTAATTGTATAAAATGAAGAAGATAAAAAGAATGTACGGAATTATAAGTAAAGTTTTATATTTTTATTGTTGTTGTGATTTTGCCGCCGCGAGGATAAGTTTCCCCATTTTCTTATCCGTATAAAGAAAAATACGATTATATGCCGAAGACTTTTACATGTGCCCAAAGTGCAACACATCTCTGACGGCACACGGTCGGGTTGACGACTATCATTTGCGACTATTATTTTGTCCTTTTAGCAATGGTCATTCTATGGTAAAAAGGTAGCACTTGTGTGGATTGAGAGCCACATTTAGTTTTACACAGACATAACTGAATCAGTGATTTTATTTATTGTTGATAGTGTTTATTGTTAATCACGGCCCAGCATTTCTTCTCAATTGTAGTATTAACCCTTCGAACTTCACAGACGTCGCTACGGCGGAATACCACGAAGAATATCAAAAAACCAAAATTAGTCCAAATAAAATATATTAACAAAAAAACAAAAAACAAAAAAAAGAGATAAAAAATAAGTAAATTCCTAAAAACCCTTTGTAATCTTTTCATTTCTAAATAAAACTTCTAGTCTTCAAAAACTTTATTGTAAAAGCGTATTAGAGTTGTTTGCTCTTCCTCGAGATCATATATGTAGTATCCCCGCTTACGTCAGTGTCTTCACAAATTTTTAAAGCTAGGGAATAAAAATTCCCTAACCACGCGTCTCCCACGCGTTACTCGCGTCTATCACGCGTTGCTCGACTTCTCGCTGCCAACTTCATTCTTTCGCTTTGTGTCAGTCTCTTCATAGAAACATTGCATAGGCAGAAAAAAATGTGTAATTATGAAGATGAAAGAAAAGAAGAGGACATCTTCGACCGAAGGGGATAAGGAGAACAACAGGCTGCGACAAAAATTTCGACGATTGGAGAAGAAATTGGATCGGAAGAAGGAAGAACGTCGTAAGTAGAGGCATAACCTAACTTTTTCCTTTTTTTGTTCGAGGAGCAAAAAGACGCTCCGGCATAAAATCCACATTTGGGACTAGATGAATGCTCATCTTTGGTTCTAGCGATTTTATCGGTACGCACTGTGCATCTGGCTCTTTCCAGATTGCACATCTTCAGTTTGACGAAAGAAAGCAATACACAGCCTGCGTTTAACCCATGCGGCTCGTTTCTTTGACTTCGGCGATTGTCGCTCTGCTCTGGAGAGATACAGCAAACTATATGGGATTGGACTCTTTGGTTCTACGGGGAAGCATTCACCGATCCGATCGTCACGACGCTCATCATCTAGACAGCGTTTGTCATCACGTAGGCAGCATTCACCAGTTCGATGGAGGCAACCATCGAAACGACGTTCACCAGCTCGTTCACGTTCACGTTCACGATCTCGGAAGAACACAGGGACTCGTTCGAGGTATTGTTCGATTTCATGTTCAACGTCTGAAAGATGTTCAAAAGCTGGTTCGAGACATTCGTCAATTGCTAATAGCTCGTCATCTCGATCGGAACGCTCGTCGATCCAAAGAGATCATCGGGGGATTGATGACGCGGTAATGTAACACGGGACCAGTTCCGGCGTAACCCCCGACACGCTGGAAGTTCCACAATTGACGGAGCCTGCGAACACCGTATCGGAAAGTATCCCAGAATATGAAGCAGAGCTTCGGTAAGATATTTTGAACATTATAGTGGCTCGTCTCGAAGCCAAACAGAAAACTGGCGGAGCTATCCATTAAGATGCATCCCCCCGCTGATCAGAGGTTTTAAAAAGAGAACTTCCTTCGGACGAAGTCAGGAAACTACGGAAAAAATACCCGATTCTGGGAAATTGCACGTTTATTTCTGTTCCAAAATTGAACACAGAGATAACTGCCGCGATGCAAGAGACTTCAGTAAAGAGAGGTAAGCGCGCATCGTAGAAGGGCAGGAGCTTGTTGCTTCTTGTCTTGCAGCGGTTGGAGGAGCAATGATGACTGCGCGTTTGTGATCAAGGAATACGAGGGATCTCGAATTGCCCGAAAGTTTGAACGATGCTGGCAGATTTCTAGCCTCAATCCATCGAGAGAGAGGGAGTCTCCTCTGGCTGGAAGGAATGTTATTTTAGCAAATTTGAATTCTTCGATGAGGACTGCCCTTCTGAACACGTGTCAGTCGACGAGTGGTTATTCGGCCGGCTCATCAATTCTGGAAACGTCGATGAATATAGCGACAAATGTAAATAAAACAGCGGGCAGATGAAGGTTTTTCTTCAACGCGTGGGTCTGGGCTGACATAGGTGATGACTGTTGTGGGGCAATGGATTCAGAGTTGCGTCATTTCATTCATTTCATATCCGAGCCAGGAACGTTTCCTAATGGAACATGCATGGCCTGAGCAAGAACCGAGCGCGTTGGCTCCCGAAAGGAGGCGCTACAGTCGCACTGATCCCAACGAGATTCGAACCCGGGCCTCCTCCATGGTGGTCATACGTCGAATCTGCTTCGCCACAGCACCGATATCGTGTGCTGCTCTATTTGGGCCTTTTCCGGGAGAGGTTTTGTTCTTTTCATGAAAGGTCCCACCACTCAATCCCACAATATGTTAATTAAAAAGCAAATGATTAAATTAATGGAAAAAGATGCGATTGAGAGATGCTCACCGTTAAATGGTCAATTTTTATCAAATATTTTTTGGTTCCCAAACTAACGATGGAGCTTGTAGACTGATTTTGAATCTTAAAAAACTTAACGAATTTATTTCAGCGGAGCATTTCAAAATCGAAGACTGGAAAGTCGCAAAAAAGTTAATCAGTCCCTGTGACTACATGATTACGTTAAATTTGAAGGATGCGTACTATCTCGTACCCATCGAAAAGAATTATAGAAAATTCTTGCGTTTCTTGTATAGAGGTGAATTGTTTGAATTCACATGTTTACCATTCAGACTAAACGTTGCACCGTTCGTGTTCACGAAACTGCTGAAATATGTAGAGTAGAGTAGACTATATTTATTACATCATTTGGGCTATAGCCCCTACAGATGACAGATACAGTAATAGAAGACAATATAAATAAAATAAAAATGAAATACAATGATAAGGCGTAAGTACAAAAAAAAAGAAAATAATAATACAATAATAAAGAAAAATGATAAATGAAAAAGCTGAACAGAGATAAATCTACATAAGCGACAGATAATGATTAAAGAGAGAGATTAAAGAGAGAGAGAGAGAGAGAGAGAGAGAGAGAGAGAGAGAGAGAGAGAGAGATATTTATTACGCCATTGGGCCGTAGGCCCCTACAGACGAAAGTAAGTACAGCAAGTATATAGTAATGATTAAGAGAAAATATGATACAAAGGTAAGCACTACATATTGAAAAGTAAAAATAACAATAGTAATAATAATAATGAAGATGAAATAAAGATGATGATGATAATGATAATAATGATGATAATAATAATGATGAAGATGAATAAAGATGATGATGTTGATAATAATAATGATGGTAATAATAGTAATAATAATAGTACAAGATGACTACAGAATGCGGAATATTTAAAGGAGAAGCAGTAAAAGAATTACATTAAATTCAAGAGAAAGAAAGCAGGTACGTATATAGCCTTGATTTAAATGAAGGCAGCGAGGGTGCTAGACGAATATCAGACGGGAGAGAGTTCCACAAGTGACAGGCCTCGACTGTGAAGGATTTTTGATAAATGGACGTGCGGCAGAGAGGAATATGCAGTTCACGCGTAGTAGAACGCATGCAACGCTGAGACAGGTCCGTTCGAAAGCAGAAGTTACGAGACAGATAATCCGGACGAGAGCTAGAGAGTATAGAAAAGGTATAACAACCTAGATGATAGCGTCTACGATCCTTCACAGTCAGCCAGCCAAGAGGTTTAAAGTAGGGGGATATATGTTCATCACGTCTGATATTGAAGATGAAGCGCACACAAGCATTTAACGCTCGTTGAAGTTTGTTGTTTAGTGTCACAGGGAGATCAGACCAGAGCAAGCAACAATAATCAAGTTGTGGAAAGATAAGTGCTGTGACGAGCCGTTTACGTAGAGAGAAAGATAGCAACTCCTTACTAGTTTTAAGCTGATGAAGTGTAGAAAAAATCCGGTTGCAGATTGTGAGGACCTGCGAGTTCCAGGAGAGAGTTCTGTTAAAAGTAACACCTAGGTTTCGGAAGGATTCTACGTAAGGAATCGTTTGGTCACTTAGAGCGATGCAAGGGATATCCACGTAGTCGAGCCTACGGATGTGCGGAGAACTCCCTATAACCGTGGCACATGTTTTTTTGATGTTAATCTTAAGCTTATTCATTAAGGCCCAGTTCTGAATTGAAGCCACGTCATCAGAGACGACAGTTAGTCCGTTCGATAGTTCGTGAGGATGACATTGGTAGTAAATTTGGAGGTCATCCGCGTACAGCATATATTTGCAGTGATGGATGTATGATGACATGTCAGAAATGTAGACGGAGAAGAGTAATGGGCCCAGTACTGATCCCTGAGGGACACCAGCAGTAACAGGTTCCCATGCTGAAAGTATATCGCCCGGGCCAATGACAGCTTGGTAACGACCGTGCAAGTAGGAGAAAAACCAACGAAGTGCTGAGCAGGAGAGGCCAAGGTTTTGAAGTTTGCAAAGAAGCAATCGGTGATCAACCCGGTCGAAGGCTTTAGACAGATCGAATAGGACAATAATAGTAATGTGACCTTTGTCAATTCCAAGTCTAATGTTATCAGTAATTTTAAGCAGGGCGGATTGAGTGCTGTAACCTTTACGAAAACCGGATTGGAACGGATCGAATGCGTTAGAGGTGTCGAGGAAGCGTGAAAGCTGCTCAAACACGATTTTCTCCAGAAGCTTAGATAGGCAGCACAGGATGGAAATAGGCCTAAAATCAGTCGGAGAACGAGTAAGCTTGGTTTTCGCAATAGGCCTGACCAGGGAGTACTTCCACATAGAGGGGAAGACAGAGTGTGTGAGCGAATAATTAAAAATGAACAGAAGAATAGGTAGTAAAGCTGGTTCGCCCAAGTGAATAAAGTCAATTCGTATGTTGTCAATGCCGGTAGAAATATGTAGGTAGGTAACAACTTACTTGAGAAAACGTAGGTTTGCTTCCGTATTTTATCTCGACGACCTTTTAGTTATCGGAAAATCGTACGAGAAATGTGCTGATAATATTCGTGAAAGGGTTACGCTCTTACAAAAGTTGGGGTTTTATAGTTAACGAAGAAAAGAGTCGTACATCACCTACTCAGTGCTGTAAATATTTAGAATTAATTTTCGATTCCGAAAAGATGACTATAGAATAACCAGAGGATAAAATAAAGCGAACCGTGGAATTGTTAGATAAATGTAGTAAAATTACTCGTTGCACAATACGGGACTTCGCAGCTTTCGTGAGTACTTTAGGCTCTCCTTGTTCACCTTTGAAGTACGGGATGATTCATATAAGACGTTTCGAGAGTGTAACGGTATACTATTATAGATGCCGCGAGAAGCGCGACTATTCGTAAGGCGCGGGGAGGGGCGATCCTTCCTGATAATCAGTCGGGATCAATCAATCGAAGCGAGAGGATCGAAAATCTATTAATATAACGAGTTTAAGGACGTGATCTCTTGGCGCTAACAATCAATCAATATAGATTGAACCTAAGTGCAGCTCATTGTAAATTATTAAATCACAAATAAAAAAAAATATCATTCTTTCAACGGCATCCCGAAATAAGGATACATTCATACGCGGTGAGTGCGAGAACCCCGAAACTACGAAGAAGAGCGGACGGCGAGATGTCGTGCCGTTACAAATTGGCGCCCAACAAAGGGGCTCGACCACCAGCGTATGGAAAATAGAAAAATTTACAATATTGTATTAACGAAGAAAATTTAAGTACGACCCGCAATAAGAAAAGTTTAAGAAAGAGAAAGGAGTAACGGACGAATTTAAAGATCGAGAGAAAGAATTGGAGATACCTACGTATTTGTAAAGATGTCTATGTCACATTCACCACAACAGCAAATCACAAACACTCGGTGTGAAGAGGCAAATGTGACGAGAAATATTGACGAGGAATGGCTCCGTCTTCGTCGCGAGCGGGAGGAGTTTGAAAAACTTCGAGCGGAATTTGAACATACAAGGACGTCCAGCATAGCGGCCAACACAAGAAGCAAGACGAGGAGAAATGTTGACAAAGGAACGGAGAGCGTAAGCGATAACATTAATGAAATAGAACGAAGAGCGGTAAGTGGGTTTATTAACCAAATGCAACATCTACAAATTGATATAAAGGTGGAAAAATTTTCCGAGGAGAGTCAAAAAAATCCAAATGAATTTTTAGAAGAAATTGATAAGTATTTCAGGTTTAGGGAGGGGGGGGGTGAAGGAGGAGCATAAGAGAATAGTTTGTGAAAGCTTTCTCGAGGGACGCGTGAAAATTTGGGCCGATACGGTAAGTAGTGCATCTCAAACGTACAGCGAATTTAAATGTAAGTTTTTAACGGAATTCTATTCGATTCCAATACAAGTGAAGCTAAAGAACCAATGGTTGTCGCGACAATACAGGCAGCATGAAGGTGCGTTACAAAATTACTTTTATAGACAAATTCGAGCAGCCCGATATCTAGAGCCGGAAATGTCCATTTATGAAATTAATTATTCCATAGCGCAACAGTTCCCGATTCGAATACGCGAGGCGCTCTCAGCGGTAGACTATGCGAACACGTCGGCCATGGCGCAGGCTTTGGCGCAACTCGAGCTTCTGCAAAAGGAACGGGAAACTGAAGGGAGACGAAACCATTGGGAAGCAAGAAATAATCAGCGACATGAAGTGGGGAATGTGCGTGCCATGCGATATAACAGCTGGAAAGAGCCCCAACAGAATTTTTATAGTAATCGACGATTCGAAGTAAATAGGTATGGCAATCGAGGCCATCGTGCGTGGAGAGGACCGTATAATCGGTCTAACTATTATGATAGAGACGCGGAGTAATAGAAAGTTCGTTGCCGGACACGAGAATTCCGCCGCCTAGTTTTAGAGGAAGGGAAGAAAGTATCAATTTGAATAACGCTGATATCTGCACAGCTAATGCAAATAATGTAAACAATAATGTTCCTTTAAACTGATTGTGAGTCGCAACGCATTGAATATAGGTCCGTCAGCGTGTTTAAGGGCATATGATTTTACGGAGGACCTGCAAGATGAGATTATGTTACAGTGTGAGCGTGATCCGTCTGTAGATAGATTAAATGGAATGGGATGTTTGTTTTTAACGATTGAAGTAGAAAAGGAAGTAGTGTTGGCATTGATAGATACTGGAAGTCAGGTAACTTGTCTTTCCGAGGATTTTTATAAGAAACTTAGAAAAACGTCGCGACTTAACGAATTACCTGTTAGCGGAGTTCAAATGTTAACGGCTGTCGGAAAGAAAGCGAAGACTATTAAAAAGCAGGTGTAGTTAGAGTTTATTGTTGACGAGATAGAAATTGAACATGAGTTTTTAATTGTACCGAGATTATGCGAAAAAGTTATTTTAGGTCATGATTGGTTAAAAAGAAATAAGGTTGTGTTGCATTATTCTAAGGAGATTGTTTTTATTTTGAATAAAGAAGTTAATCGAAGTCAGGTTTCTTTTCATGGGCCTCCGTCGCTCAGAGTCACAGTAATGCGTGCTGATGAATGTGTGTTAATGGAGGATCACCATGTGAGTCAGAAAGAAAGTTCGGAGATGGGACATAGTAGCGAAATGAGAGTAGAACAAATGAGTAACGAAACGGTTGACGATATTTTAATAGATGTGTGTAGTGATGCTTTAGAAATTGATGAAAACGAGATAGTAAATGAAGAAAGGGAAGTTGTAATGAATAGCGTCGATGCGATGAATTTATATGATAGGAATGAGGGAGAAAACCGTGACAATTTTGAGAAGGAGGTAGGTGAAATTGATAGGGAGTTAAAAATGCTTGACAGTGGACAGCGAAAGGTATTTGTCGATTTACTTAGGAAGTATAGAAGATTATTTAGCGACAAGCTTGAGGGTACAAGTATATGTACACATCAGTTGCGTATAATAGATAAGAAGCCATTCGTGAAACGATCATATCCGATCCCGTTGTCTTGGAGAGCAGAGGTAGAGAAGGAAATTCAGAAAATGCTAGCTGCAGGAATTATAGAAAGATCGCAGCGAAGTCCATACTGCAACCCTTTACATGTCGTACGAAAAAAGGACGGCCGAGTGAGGCTTTGTTTGGATGTTCGCGCGTCAAATGCAATTATAGAATCGGACAATGAGTCGCCTCCGCCTATAGCCGAATTGATGCAACGTTTTCACGGAAAAAAGTATTTATCTACCATGGACCTTGCTCATGGATATTGGCAAGTGCCGCTTGAGGAAGCATCGAGACCTTATACCGCATTTCTCTATGCAACAACGTTATACCAATTCTGTATATGACTGTCAGGATTTTCTTGTTAGCTACATAGATGATCTTCTGGTATCGTCAGAAACATTTGAGGAAGATATTAGTTATCTTGAAACAGCGTTCGAGCGTTTGCTTAAACATACATACTTTATTTTACTTTGTGACTCAGCAAGTCTCTCTTTTGTCATGAGTCTGTACCATTTTTGGGATTTATTATTACTCCATGTGGGGTATCCCCAGATCCTCGGGGTTTGTAACTATTATCGACAATTTCGGGTGCAATACGCTTGTTTAATATCACCATTTAGAACACTTTTGAATAAAGATAGCACCTGGGTTTGAGATGATAGATATCGCGATGCGTTTATGGCACTTAAACAGGGTTTTGTTAACTCTGTCATGCTAAGTCATGTTTTGCCTGATCGAACATACAAAGTACAAACCGATGCGAGCGACAAGGCCATTAGCGGAATCCAGTATCAAGAGGATAATAAAGGTAAATTACGTATAGTTTCACTTGTTAGTAGATGTTTAAAAAACGCCGCACTTCGATATATGACTACGGAAAAGGAATTGATAGCCATCATTTACTCCCTTGTCAAGTTTCGGACGTATGTGTTAGGAAGAAAATTCGAAGTCATTACAGACCATAAATGTCTTACTTTCCCGAGGAGCACGCAATTCCAGAATGCCCGACTCCAAAGATGGAATTTGATGTTGCAGCAGTATGATTTTATAATCAAGCATTGTAAAGGAAAGGACAATCTTATTGCCGATTTCTTTAGCCGTAATCCGGAAGGCAAATTTACAGTAGAACATCCAAAAAGACTTGTTGTTGCTAATATAGCGTCGTATGTTAACGAGCCTGGTTGGGATCAAGGTTGGAGTCAACGCCTTAGTTGCTACGGCGACTATTCGATACGACGCAGTACTTCGTAGAGTTTTTAAGAGGTTGCAGGGACTTCAGTCAGAAGATCGCGAGATTCACACAATTAAAGAAAGGATCGCGGGCGGACAGGTTACCGGGGACTACGTTATTTTTGAGGATATCTTGTTTCAATTAGATCGTACTCGCGGATCCTGGTGCATAAAAATACCCTGCAACATGAGAGAGAGAGAGAGAGAAAGAGAGAGAGAGAGAGAGAGAGAGAGAGAGAGAGAGAGAGAGAGAGAGAGAGAGAGAGGTTGATAGACTCGGTAGACGTGTGGTTAGGGCATCCAGGGGGGGGGTACCAGACACTGAAGTATATGCAACGCTATTATATTTGAAACAATATGGCTCGAGATGTAAAGAAGCGTATTAAAACGTGTGACCTATGTCAGCGTATTAAGGCAAATAACTTCAGTGTGGAAGGAATAGAGCAAATGGTTAGATCGGAGGAGCCAAATGCTCTGGTTGCAGTTGATTTTTATGGTCCTTTGCCACGATCGATTGGTGGCGTGCAATATGTTTTTGTGGTGTACGATATTTTTGCGAAATATGTAAAACAGTTTAAGACGCGCGACAACGCAAGCTGCTTTAGATGATATTGTCCGATCATGGGACACAATTTACATCCCCCGCCTGGCAAGCACAACTCGCTAAATTAGATATAGAGGTCTGCTTCTAACCTATTCGTCACCCTCATAAGGAAGGTTAGGGAACCCGGAAATTCAAAAAATTATGAAACTTTGCATACGAGTAGAGTAGGTATGCCATCCCTAATACAACCCTATTTTTTTGGTGCCATAATTCGGTTTTAAGGGGTGGAATCGCCCCTTGAAAAAAATTGGGAATTTTCTTTTTTGTGAAATATCTCAAGAACGGTTAAAGATATCTGAAAAAAGTCTTTCTCCGTGATACCGTGCTTGACGCGCGGCATTATAAAGCTACGCGGAGTGCTGGCACGCACATCAGTCCGAGAACCACTGCTGACGCCGCGCGACTTGCACGAATATTTTGTGTTCTCGTGCAAAAACAAAATTCTTTTTTCATATCGGCCTGATTGTTTCTTATAGAAAAATGTCTGCTCTATCACGTCCTGTGATTAGAATCCGCGCCACACGTCTAGTTTCGACGGAAAATTGAAAAAAGTCTCGCAAAAAAGGTGTCCGGAACGTATCCCGTCGACTTTAATTAATGTTTAAACATATTTGGAAACTGGTATTGCAAAAGTGTTGCATACCATTTTATTCGTAAAACTCTACAGAATTCAGCGAACCAAAAAGAAATTGTCTATCACTAATACTTACGACGAAAATTGAAGTCAAAGTTGAAAAACGGCTATTTTTTTCAAAATCGATTTTTTCAAAAACTGAGGGTGATGGAGACAAACGGATTGCAGATTCGTTTTTAGCGCGACAAGATCTATAAGGATCACCTAGTGGCCATGAAGTAATTTTTTCACTGTTGGACAGTGTAATTGTTTAAAGTATTCTTGCTGCGCGTGTGCTTCAAAACCGAGGAGTCACGAGCCCAAAACCAGGACGTGGCACAGCAACATGCGGGATTTCTGCTCATTAGCAAATCTTCCAACAATCATACGAAGCAGTCAAAATATAAAGTAAAATTTTGCTAGTAGAGTAAAATATAAATTAGAGAATAAAGTTTTGTTAATCAAGTCAAATATATGTAAGTAAATATTCATTAGTAGAAGCAGAGGTGTACTAATATCGAAGACGGATTCCAAGTCCATAGTAAAGAGCACCAGTCCATCCAAGTGAGGTACTACCGTATCTTCCTAGTTCATTTCTTACGCATTGAGGCGGAATCTGTTAAGGATGTGCAAGAGGCACATAGGTAGATTAAATTTAAGATAAATTCATTAAAGCACGAGTTGAATTAATTTGCTTCATGGTTTTGAGAGTCAAGAAAAAAGAGTGATCAGGTCACTTATGTATATTGTGTACTGCCGCAACTTTCTACCTGTTGTCTCTCAAAAACACGAAGTAATATATAAATTGAAATATAATTGTATTGCGTTAAGTGGCAATCTTCTATTGCCGGAATATTCAATATATAAATTGACAAAACAACGAGTCTAGCACGATCAAAATTATACAACCGCCACTGGAGTGAGGGTGTAAGTTGGCATTTTTGGCGCTACCTCACGCAAACTCTTAAGTGTCATACGTTAAAGACGACTTAGTGCATTTCAAAACCAAGGTATTTTTCCTTGAGAAGGCAGAATACTTTGGTGGTCGATATAGACTTAATTATAACGTTTATTAAAGTTTTTATAGGTGGAAGCGCAGAGGAGATATGAAGGTCGACCTTGTTTTTTTAAATGGAATGATATCGTTTTTTATTTATTTTATGATAGGGTAGTTCAAGACGAATACAATGACTTATTATAGAGGTCATTGAATCTCGCTTAACGACAAATGCAATGGAAAATAAATTGTTTAGAGGTAGTCTTTGAGCACTTTCGACGATTTACATGTAAATACTATTTACATACCCACTGCTAGAATAAGTGTTCAAAATGACGAGCTTGGGCATCGACACATGACCTACAACGTTGTGATACGGTTAATACTGCACGACGAATTTTGCTTGGATCGATTGCAAAACAACCTCTTCTTATATGTTCTCGCATATCATCTTCGGTCGTTACTCTTTCGCGGTACACTTGTTCCTTTAATTTTCTCCATAAATAAAGATCCAAAGGTGCCAGATCTGGAGAACGTGGCAGCCATTTGTTATTTCCTGATCGACCAATCGAAAAATTTATTAGCGTGAAGTATTCGTAAAATGCTTCGTTGGCTAATGCCACTCTCGCGTTCAAGTTGCTTTGTATTTGCATGTGGATTTTGTGCAACAGCTGCTAACACATTTATTGTATTTGCATCATTAGTTATTCTTTTGACACGATTGCGTGTTTTGTTATCCACTTTCCCGGTTTCTTGAAACTTTTTTATAATATTTGAAAAAACAGAAAATGATGGTCCGGCACGATCGGGAAATCTTTCACTACACAAACGTACTGCTTCCCTCATGACTTTACGACATTCACCATATCCACTTTCTCTGCTATCGTATAACGCATTTTTAAAAACTATTACGAAGTCGCACTCTAGTCAGCAATCAAACTACTAGTGGTACTCGCGAATACAAATAAGCGTAGAATGTGATTGAATGTTTATGTTGCGTGACCTCTAATAAAGACTTATAAGATCGATATATCACCAACCAGAACAGAAGAAACACGAAAGTGTTCCAGGAGTATCTCGAAGCAATTTATTTTCCATTGCATTTGTCGTTAAGTGAGATTCAATGACCTCCATAATAAGTCATTGTATTCGTCTCGAACTACCCTATCACAAAATAAATAAAAACCCATATCATTCCATTTAAAAAAAAACAAGGTTGATCTTCATATCTTCTCTGCGCTTCTCTGCGCTTCTCTGCGCTTCTCTGCGCTTCCACCTATAGAACATTTAATGACATCAGATTATGTGCCCCTCGAAGCCAAGTAAAGTTGACATGATGCATTTTTTTCTATTATCAAAAACAAGCGAGTTATTTAGGTGACCTGTTTTAAATGCCTCACCCTGTATAATATCGATCTCATATGAAAAATGGCGGGATGGTCAAAAGACTCCCAAACTTTTGCTCGATTTTACGATCGGGCTGTTTCTTTGGAAAACACTCAATTCGCAAAGGCGATATTGGAAAACTAAATAGAGGTTAGAACACTTGAGTTTTAAGATGTTTTTAGAGTTCTAAATAATATTGCAAAATATTGTTTCAGGGCGTTATAAATAAGTTATGAAAAAGTTAAAAAAAAATGTGTGACAACCGCCATAACTGACTTTAAACAGTTACGTATTATATGATCTCGAGGAAGAGACGCGAAATACAATGAATGATTAAACGAACTTACCTAAATGAAGTTCAATCATAATTGTATGAGGCGCCTCTTCCGAAGAGATCCCGCCCATTTATCTCGTGGGAGAGAGGGACTGATGGAAGTTGGCTGCGAGAAGGCGAGCAGCGCGTGATAGACGCGAGTAACGCGTGGGAGACGCGTGATTAGTGAATTTTTATTCCCTAGCTTTAAAAATTTGTGAAGACACTGAGGTAAGCGGGAGTACTACATATATGAGCTCTTCAGAAGAGGCGCCTCATACAATTATGATTGAACTTCACTTACGTAAGTTCGTTTAATCATTCATTATATCGAAAGGGTTTGAAGTGCAAATGGTTAAAATCACGCAACAAGTAATACGATTTAGTACGCGCACGGCACGTGACAAAATAGTATTAGGTAATCGATATATCGAAATATTATTTTTTGCTTAAGTGCACAAGTATAATAGACAATTTTTGACTTTATAGCGTAATTACTTTCCGTAAACGCAAGAGAGATTTGTATGTATGCGTTGAAGTAGAATAAAATGAATTGATCTCAAAACGAGTAACTTTCACGAACACATCGTAACTTCTAGTCTTCGCGAATGTCACGTAATGATTTCGTTGACTGAGAGGTCATCGTCGATGCACACCAATGGGAGGATGGAAAGGGCACAAATCTCGAGACACTTTCTTTTCTCGTTTCTTCTTATATTCTTCCTTGAGAGAGAAAAAAAAGATAGAGGGGGGGGGGG
>JAIFRP010004366.1:34850-50304 GCA_032403825.1 Odynerus spinipes
CGCCCTCTCGCTCATGCACTCGCGCACGCCTATGTATTGTGTCGACGATAGAACTTTCTCCTTTTACTCGAAAGAGAGACCGAAATTAAAGTCTCGTTTGGTCGAGGACGATTTTTCTGGGCCGAGGAGATCATCGGGATATCGATGAGAGACATCGAATCGTTGATAGGAAACATTGTGTTTTTACGTCATCCCTTCGTTCAAAGCTGCCTATTGTTTCTATTAAAAACCTTACAACGGCGACCTTCCTACGGTATGAAAATTTCTCGCCGCGTTATATAGGGACTGTCGCAATTTCTTGATCGCATCCTATTGGAAGTGTGTTTTGCGTGGGATTTAACAATTTTTCATTCGTATGTATAGTAGTCGTGTTATACAATGGATTTCACAATCTTTTTAGAGTAATATTATTTTTTATTAGTAATATTAGAAAATTAACGTGACTTCTGCTGCTGTTACACATTTTTATATAATAAAATACTGATTTTTCTTTACTGATCTGGTTTTCAAGACTCGTAGGATCTTTGCGGTAAGCCTGCGATACGTTCTATCGAAATCGTGTTATAGAAGGGCTTCCTGCAATGTTCAAATCGTGTTTCCAAAGTATTATACACAGGTCAGGAGGGTAACCTGCAAACGTTTCTATGGATCGAATAAATTCACTATATTATAGACCCATAATGGTTCCTTTCCTTTTGTCTCCCATTCTTTTCTCTTTTATACGAATAGGAAAATAATTTTGTTCGCGAACGGAAAGTTCACCGTGCGGCGGGATCGGATGTTTCCATCCGAGATTGGAATCGAGTAGTCTGGCGCGCTTTGTAGGCCCCCCTCTTCCGTGTCGTGTAAACGCGCGTCGCTTCAATGAAGCGCCCGATAATCGCTCCTCGTCCTCTTTTCTTCCATTTTACGCGTCGTGTCGTTCTTCGCGCGACTTTCGGTACCATCTGTTGATGCTACGCTACGTGGTTCGATGTCGTTGTCCGTTTCGAGAATTACGAAGAGGATACTCGCGAGATTTTAGATTATGTCTATCAAAATGCCAAAGCAAAGGATGGTGTACTTGGAACAAATGATTTTTCAACGAATCAACCTGGATGCAAAGTACGAAAAAATTAGAAAGATGAACAAAATTGTGCTCATAAAAAATAATTTAACATCCACCGATCGGTGCGTGCTCTATCGATGTCCTACTCATAAACTCAAACTCGTAAAATTACGTGAAACGCATCAAGACATAACGAGGCGTTACGATCACGATCCAATCTCTTCATTGTAACTCAACGTTAGTTCGCGATAAAACGCGCCATTACTACTTAGATCCACTCCGTTACCGTTGTCACTCCTCCTTTTACCCTATAAACCCGCCTATTTTTTGCGAGCAAGAAAAAGATTCGCAAGCAATCCTAAAAGTGAAACGCAAAGAGTACGTCTGTGCTAGAGAGAGAAGAGTATAAGAGAAATGATTCGATTCGAACAAAAAATATCGAAAATCAGTGGTCTGATTCGAACGGAGTAAAGATTGGGCGATAATCCAAAGGCAAGCAAGTAGCCGATAGGTAAGTGGGCAGAAATATCTGTCTATTAGCCCGGCTAGCCTGATATCGGAGTCGCAGATCCTTTTCCG
The DNA here is from genome assembly GCA_032403825.1 of Odynerus spinipes. NCBI lineage: Eukaryota > Metazoa > Arthropoda > Insecta > Hymenoptera > Vespidae > Odynerus > Odynerus spinipes. The sequence goes on from JAIFRP010004366.1 coordinate 36,478, forward strand.
GCCCCCGGGCGAGTGCTTCGTTAATTAATCTGGCAGGAACGAATTCGGCAGCTCAAAGGCACCCTTTTTCGCCCAGGTTCATCCATCCATTTACCGACAGACGTATACCTACGCGCGTGTATTCCATCTCTCTCATTCGCACACGTACACGAGTACACACACACTCTCTCTCTCTCTCTCTTTTTCTTTCTCTCTCTTATTTTACACACCCCCATCACAATTCTGGACCGAGACGAAACAATGGAAACCGGACGATTATAATTTGACCGGATCGAGACTGATTTTATTCGCTGGTCGACCGCACGAAAACGGGCTTCGATGGTTGCTGGCAGTGTAGGGGTGGGTTGGGGTGGGTTTTGACGGGAACGGGATAAAGGAATCAACGTTTCGCGTCGTTTTGTGTCGTGTCGTTTCAGCGAACAATGCGTCGAGCGCGCGCGAGCGTGCGGGAAGATTAAACGTTGATTCGTTCGTCGATCTGACACGGTGGAAAAAATTCCTGATTGTTCAGTATAAGCAGGAGAGACTTACCGGTGATAAGTCGTGGTACGGGGAATTGTGCAATTTTTAGGAATTTCTTTTCCGTCGCGTTGATATTGTTCTGGGATCTGGATTTATTATCATATTTTTTAGGAATTTTTAAACATATACTTTGTTTTTTTATTGAACAAAACTGCAAATCGGACTGTAAAAGAACGAAATATAAATATAACAAGGATGTACTTACCTCGGTAAGGATGTCTTTTCCCCAGGAGAAACATCAACCCTTCAAAAAAACCTACGAACATAACCATACTCCTAGATTCGAAGAGCCATATCATCGGCTCTCGAAAGTACGCAAAACTGAAGAGTCCTCGAGTAGCAAAGCTTCTCTTCCATCTGAACGATTTCTCTTACCAAAACACGAACTAGCCCTGCCGCCTGGCAGCCTATTGTTCGATGGACAGTCAAGCGTATAACACGCATTATCGATCTTTGTAATCGAAGATTATCGAGCGTGAGCCGAAAAAAGAAAGTCGACAGGGTATTGCACGGGGCACGTAGGTACAGCAACGTGATTCGAGTTTCTCCACAGGACGTGGGTGATTTGAAAAGGAGAAGTTGGGAGACGCTTCTTCTCCGTCTAGTCGTCGCAAGCTCGAATTGCTTTTTCAAATCGACCTACGCGGGTAGCGCGAGAGATATCGAAGGCGAATCTGTATGTGGGCGAAACGCGAAAAGCGACGTGCGAGTGAGACAGAAAAAGAAAGAGAGAGGGAGAGAGAGAGAGAGAGAGAACGAGTAAGGATGGGGGTGAACGCGCAGAATGCGCACGCGCGAGCGCACGGGTGGTGCACGGGCATAAAAGAGCAAGCGAAAAAGGGAGCCTCTTTTTAATCTAGCGACGATTCGCAACCCCCGGCTCCTTTCATAGTTACGTGCTTAGTGCTTATACCCATTGACTCTCTCTTTTTCTCCTTCTCAATTCTCCATCTCGCTCTCGCACGTTCGCTTTGTCGTCGTGTCAGGGCCGGTCTTCGATCATCGAAGGTCCCAAATCACCCTCCTCGAGAATCCTCCGCTAGCTTTGAACCTTCCTCTTCCTTTTCTTCTTCTTCTTCTCACTCGAATCGAATCTTGAGTTGTACCTTTTGCCACGAGCTCGTTTCTACATACGTTTCCACATCGTTGCCGTTTCGTGGCCGGCGTGTGTCTTAGATTGATGAGTTCGATGACGTTGATGAAATAAATAATTTACCGCGGGATGACGTCCCACGTGGTAGGTACGTTAGTGAATTACGTGTTCAGCATATGTCCTGATGTGTAATGCACGTACAAGTATTTAATTACCTGTAACCCGCGATGTATAATGCATGATGGCCGCGTAGGTGTAGGTGTGAGGGGCATGGCTAGATCGTTTTGATTAATTCCACGCTTGTTAATGGAGCGACGCGTAACGTTCTTTTTTCCCTTTCATTTTACATCATTTTTGGGGGAGAACAAAATTTATATGGTTAATGTAACAATTGAATCCGGTTCAAAGAAAATTTCGAAATTGTATATTAATATAAAATGTGACCACTAAATTGGAGGAAATTATTTAAAACAAAAAGAATTAATATCATGGAGCTAACGATAGTGGTAGATCATAGTGATCAAATCAAGATGGCTTACCCTTTAGATTACACACACGCGTTACGCGTGTATTGAGGGAGAAACATTGTTAAATAACTCGACCTTTTTAAAAAACGAAGTCATACGCATCATCGACTCAAAGCGAGACAAGAGAGAAAGAGAGAGAGAGGGAGAGAGAGAAAATCGTTCGGTCTCGCGAAGAAGATCGTGTCATATCGAGCACAGGGTGTGGCTTTCGCGGTGGCTAACGCAAAGCTGGCGTGCGCGTCGTACACCCTCGCGCAGAACTCGATAGATAGATTTTTCCAAAAAAAGGAAGCAAGCGAGAGAGAGAGAGAGAGAGAGAGAGAGAGAGAAGTGGAAAGAGAAAGAAATAAAGAAAGAAAGTAGTGTGTTGTCCATTAAAGTAATTATTCGGTCAGGACCTTTTCGAGGAGGCGATAATAACGGTCACGAAAGGATCGCGAGCGCGTGATAAGGGCTACGAATTGGGTGGGCGAGTTGATTCAAAGAAATAAAGTAAGAGAGTGTTTGTAAAGAAGAGTATCCGTGTACGTGTATGCGTGAGAGTTCGTCGAGGCGTCATCTGCCTCGTCGTTTGCCCTTTTTCTCATCGCAGCTGTCGCGAAGTCGTCGTCGTCGTCGTCGTCAGCGTCATCATCGTTGGTGCTTTATCGTGCCAGGTAATTAACTCGATTAGCTGCTCGTCGAGAGGCTTGACGCGATGCACTCGATTAAAGTGTTCTTTCCCTCCTTCCTCACCCTATTTATTTCTCACTCACTATTTTTATCGTTTTTCTTTTACCCTACTCTCTTGACTGTTTCTATCGATTTCAGTCACGATGACTAACGCGAGCTCGTAAATATTGTTTTTTTTAACGAAGAAACGTCTTTTTAATTTGATACGTTTTTATACTCACGCATACGTATTTATGTATATATACATATGTGAACTATCAGTTGTAGGACAGTTAACCCTTAAACCCCTAATTGCTACCAAATTTCTAGATATCAGATTTCGTTTGTGTGTTTTTTAAAAGCTGCTGGTATCGAGCTTAAAGTATAGATAATATAATAAGTTAAATGACGCATACTTATGTATAAATACGTATGAGTGTAATTCCTGACTTTTACAGCAGTTCAAAACTAAAAAAAACTCTCAGACTCAAAAGCCCTTTTACCTTCTTTTTTATTCGGAGATTTAGCGCAAACTCGTTAGTGTAACGCGATCGTCGTACACCGGAGGCAAGAAGAAATGGGGGGAGAGAGAGAGAGAGAAGGGAAGAGGGGTTAGAGTGTGGTCCCCTTACGCGTTAAATTACTTCGCGATACGATACGTAGGAAGAGGGCGGGGCGACGCAATTCGACTCCGGATTGTCGACGACAATGCGCCTTTTTCGTCCATACTACTTTCGATCGATCGACATGGTATGTACTTCGTTTCTTTGCCTTTTCGAAAAATCCCACTTCTCGGCGACCAAACATGGCGGATGAACGGCGTGCAGTTATGCATCCGCCATTTTGCGGAACCGTCAAAGATACTCGGTTGTAAAACTAGAAAACAATTAACTATTCTTCGATGGTTCGGTAAATATTTATTATAAATTAAATGTATATGCTTTTAATTTGTTTTTTTCTCCACGAAATACTTGTTTTTAATCGTTATTGACTCACCCTGTACATATACACAGGTACAGAGTGTTTTAAAAAGCTGTATATACACTCCGAATGATTATAAATACGACGTTTATTAAGATAGACTTATCAAAGTTGTATAATTCAAATCAAAGAAGACAAGCGTAGAATCTTTTGAGTTATCGCAGATATTTAGATTGATCACCGTTCTGGTTTACTGCTGGTAACGCAAATAGATGGAATTGCAAAGTGATGTCGACGCTGAAAATTGCAAAACCGCTACCCGAATTAAACATTTTGGATAACTCAACAGATTCTGCACTAATCTTCTTTAATTTGGATTAAAAAAACTTTCATAGGTTTATCTTACTACACATCTTATTTATAATCACTCGAAGTCTGTATACCTAGGCTTTTTGGGGACAGTCTGTATTTACGTATACATATACCAAAATCAGGGCAACAATACAACACGTATTTGAATGGTTCGATTCGAACGAGATGATGAGAAAACCGATCGAAAAAAAGGAGAGAGAAAACAGGATGCGTGAAAGGACACGTGCCATGGACTTTTCTCCTTGGCTCGAACGAAGCCAGGAAAGCACTGACCTCGAGAATCTCTTTCTGAATGGCCGCTATTACGGGGATTATATTACCATCGAAGGATACCTAATCTATACGATATTAAACGCGAAGGAAAAACGTAATCTAATCGATCTCATCGATATCTCACTCTCTCTCTCTCTCTCTCTCATTCCCTTTATCCGTCAACGAATCAGTCCCCTTCTTTTCACCGTTCCACCCTTATTCGACGAATCGAATCGCGGCGATCACGAGCGGCCGAGTCCGAATCAAAACGCAGCTCGACTTTGAAGCGAATGGCCGAATGGGCTTTGACATATCGTCCGGTGGTTTCGGCAACAATTTTGTGGTCCGTCGGTAGGTGTAGCCGGACGAGGCGCAAAAACAAACGGATAGTTAGATCGAGCTGGCTGGACTACTGGTTGCCGTCGGTCGGCCGATCGATCGCCGAATAAATGAAACGGCACTGGAATGGTTACTGGTGCGTGGGGACAGAGAAAGAGAGATGGAACGCGACTGAGAAAGAAATAAAGAGAGAAAGGGAGAGAGAGGCAGAGAACGGAGAATCGGTGGTGTACCCTCGATACCGGTAACTCTCTCTGTACTCTACAAAAGGTTATCGCGTGCGGACGAGTCCGGGTGACGGCGTAGAAAGAACGAAACAGAGAGAGAGAGAGGGAAAAGTCAGACTCACGGATGAAAGGTTCTTCTACGCTAAGAGAGAAGAAGAGAAAGAGAGAGAGAGAGAGAGAGCGAGAGAGAGAGAGAGAGAGAAAGAGAGAGAGATCAGAGAGGAAAAGAGTCGAAGGTGCGATGGTGGGGTATGAGAAGGATGATTGAAATGCACGTACATACTTAGATGCGCGTACTTACTCGGAATATATACGCCGCGTCTCGTGTAGAGACACTGCACCGAGCAAAAGAGAGATAAAGATAGAGAGGGGTGTATGCCGCGAAAGAACGCGCTGCGATGCGAAGAAAAGAGAGAGCGAGCGGCCATTGTCGTATGTTCTCCCTCGTGGTCGCGGCTAAGAGCGTCGGTGGTAGTCGTCGAAACGACGATGACGACGTCGATGATAGCGAAACATCATTTCTCTCTATCTCTCTCACGAGCACAGGAAGAATGGCGGGTAGGAGACAGCAAAGCGCGAAATCGCATCGCGCTGAACAATAAGATCAAGCTGCCTCTCGTTTATTGTAATCGTTCTCTCTTACCCAGTCGCGACGATCGCGAAGAAAGGACCTCGTCGATAAGAAGGAACGACTCCGCCTCCGGGAAATCACTTTCCGTGGCGACCGCGGTTGCTATCGACCTTTCGTCAGTTTCACCGTGATGATCGTTGCGATCGTTTTCTATGTAGACAACAGAGGAGGGTGCTTCGTAGCTTCGTTCAACGTTACCCTGAACAAAGCTCGTCGTGCCGAAAGGGCTGCGCCACCCGTTTTCTATCGTCAGCGTTCAGAGATTTTCCAAGCTGCTAAAATTCCCTGCTGGTGGTGTATCTTCTTTTGCTTTCTCTTTTCTCTCTGGCTACGAAATCGACGCGAATGTTAACAGATCTTGTTAATATTTTTAACGATATTGCGCGGAATTTTCTTGAAAGATTTCTTCGTGTAGGACCTACATGTGGATAATAAAACTCGGTTAGGATCAGTGATGTCATGAAATTTCTATATCCGCTGTTGGTGATAAACGGAGACCCTAGAAAGTGAAGTCCTTGGTTTCGTAGGCTCTTAGGATCCTGGAAATAATATGGCTTTATACAAGACAGAGTTAAGAATATCGAATACCTAAATAAAGAAGAAGAAGAAGAAAAAAATAGTGCTGTTTTTTTTCATAACTCTACCGTTCGTTTAATAAAATCAATTGTTTGGATACTTATCACAACAGGTAGAATATATTCGTAGGAACCCTGGCCGTGTCTTAGGACGTAGCTAAGGTCGTAGCCCCGAACAGAGAGAGAGAGAGAGAACAGTCCGATAAAATATACAGTCGCGCACGCACACAAGTTTCATACGCATCGGTCTCCCTCTTTCTCTCCCTTTTAGCTCTCTTTCATTCTTTCTCACTCTCTTTCCTCTCTCTCTTTCTCTCTCTTCCTCTCTCTCCCTCTCTCTCTCTCTCGTCAGGGAACGATTTTGGTAAAGACAAATACGACGTTGCAACGTTGCAATTGTGTTTCATCGTCGTACAATCTTCTCCCCTCTCCATTAAGCCGTGTCCCTCTCTCGTCGAAAGAGAAGAAAGCTTCGAATCGACGTTTGCACGAAAAGTCCCGAGCCCGCGAAGCAAAGAAAGCTAAGATAAGAGAGAGTGAGGCGGAGAGAGGGAGAGAGAGAGACAGGAAGATAGAGAGAACAAGTGAGGGAGAAAGAGAGAGAGAGTGAAAGAGGGGAAGAGAAGGGGCGGAAAAAAGTACATTCTTTCATGGCATAATGATCACGCTTATCCAACATCGACGTCGTCGTTTTGACGAGAATCGCCGATGGACACCGAGAGAACGTCTTCATCCTCTTCGTCCGATCTTTGCACTTCCTCCTCCTTCGGTCGATCATCTTCCTCGTCTCTCGAGGTGATTCTTCCTTCAGGCTGCTGCCGGTCGAAGACGATCGCAAGCGGGCAGAAGAGCGGACGGTGTTATTGCGAGGAGGATTGCGTGGGCTGCCCGTTGGGTGGTGGAGGTGGTGGTGGCGGTGGTTGAGGGTGTACTTGATGCGGTAGAAGGGCATGGGGCTGCACGTGGGCCGGATGATGATGATGGTGTTGATGATGGTGGGAGTAGAAGATCGGCTGAGCCGTTTGCCCGACGACCTGTGCACAGGACGTGCCAACTCCGACGCCTACGCCAACGCCGACGGAATGCGAGAGGACCGAGGAGACGGCCGAGGACGGTGCCGTTGGTGGCTGGGGTGGTCCCGCCACCGAGACCGACACACCCCCTGAACCCCCGCTACCCGCGGAAGCCTCGTGATAGAGTATCGGCACTCTGACCAGTCTCTGGGCAGCATGGGCCATGTTGGCGGCCTCCAACTCGGCGGCCAATTGTCTTTTCCACTTGTTGCGACGATTCTGGAACCAGATCTTAACCTGGGTCTCCGTCAATCTCAAAGACGCTGCAAGACCGGCCCGCTCCGACGATGACAGATAGCGCTTCATGTCGAAAGTCGACTCCAATTGGAAGACCTGCGATCGCGAGAACACCGTGCGCGTCTTCTTCTTGCGCTTTATGCTCCCGGAATCCCGCGAGTCCAGGCCCACTTGCACTCCGTTACTTTGAGCGCCGCCACCTCCTCCACCGCCGCCAACCCCTCCGCCACTGGCCGACCCACCTCCCACGCCACCGTGCAACCCGGCGTTCGTCGAATCTCCGTCACCGTCGCCATCTTGGCAATCATCCCCGTCGGCTAGCTCGTCGTGAGCCTCGTCGCCGCTCGATGAACTCCTTGTACGGTGCAGCCGGTCCTCGCCGTTCTCGTCCTCCAGCTCGTCTGCTCGCACACAACGTTCATCTTCGATTTATCCCTCCTCTCGATTTTTCCACCCTCCATCGATTACTCTACCCGCCTTCTTACTACTAACTCCCGTCATCTTTTCTAATACCTCTTTACTCTTTTCTAGTCTCTAAGAGATCATTTCCGAAGAGATTTCACTCGATACGCGGAAGACTCGCTCGCGCGCGAATTTATTCGTAAAGCTCCCGCGGCTATCGATGCTCTACCCGCATTGATTATTTACTCGATTGGTAGTCCGCCGATTAATATTCTATTTATCCACCTCGACGTAATTGGCCTAGCTAGATCAAGTATCCGCGTAAATGCGTCTCTACCGCGTTTCGCTCGTCCGATTAATCGCTCGCTCGACCGATAGACCGATAGACGATTTTGAGAATCACACCGCGCGTTTCATCGGCTGTCCATTTGTTATTCTCTAAGGAGATTTCGAATCAAGGAGAATTTCGAATCTTCGGAACCGATCGATCTCTGGATTTATTATACGATTACTGGACAACCAATATTCGTTCGATCTTCGCGACTGTACCGATCGTTAGGTGCGAATATGTCTGAGCCTGTACGAGACTAGAGCGAGGTGGCAGGAGCAAAACGATCGACGGGTAAGGCGATCGCCGTTGGTTTGTCGCGGCGGAAGCCGTGGAAGCCGTACTCGTCGTCGTACACGTTCTCGCCTATAAATACGTGTATGTATACCACTTGCCTTTCCCTTCAACCGTCTTTCCCGCTCGTCCGACGAATTTTTCTTAGTCGTTTCTCGCCTGTCTCTTCTCTATTAAGTAGGTATGTCTCTAAACGTGAAATCGATTGCTAACAATTTTGGAATTTAGTAGTTAGTTGTGGTACGTTTTTAAGAGGTAAAAATACACGTATTTATAGCAGATGCTTATTAACAGATATGATCTAAAAATAATCTCCAAACGATTATATTTCTTTGTTAGTCCTCTTTTAAATAAATATCCTCCGCGATAGAGATCAGCGATGGGTGTATGCACACAGACCAAGACATGGCTAATGGGCCTTGAAAAGAATCTCTCCTAATATTCCAACCACCTCGTTGCGGTGTCTCGAAGCGCATTAGTTGTCTCTTATCGATCGCGATGCACTTAACGAGCCGAGAACCAAGCGTTTCGATCTAAAGTCGATCTAAATCCGTGCTCGGGCGATCACGAAGCCTACCCGCCTACCTATCTACCTATCGCCTAACCTTCTAAACTTACTCTCCCTTAGAAAGAGGAATTTAAAGTCGTTCCTCGACTCACCCTTTTGCGGGAAGGAGGCGGAAGCCGGGCTGACGCGACTAAGTGCGCCAACGACGTCGCCTGGCGACGGATGCTCGAGCGATTGTAATCCGTGAGCGGGCCTCCATGGAAACGGCCAAGCTGTCGGTCCACCGGGTAGAACACCTCTGATGCTAGCCTCGGCCGTGACGTCATTGATATCAGCCGATTGTCCACCAACTTGAACAGCATTACTTAGCGCCGACGAGACTGTCGCCAATCTCGAGTGATGCTGTTGTTGTTGTTGCTGCTGCTGCTGGTGCTGTTGCTGCTGCTGATGCTGATGAAGATGTTGCAATGTTGGTGGGAAGAAGACACCGACGGGATATCGGCCGGTTATCAGCGTTGACATCAACCCCAGTCTATGTGGAAAGATAAAACAAGAGACTCATAGTTTTGTCGTAAGAATATGACGGTACGACGAAATTGAGGATTGGTAAGGAGAGACGAAAGTTTTGCTTTTCACCGAGGAATTCGAGGAACGTCGAAAAACGGACGAGGCGGATCGTTAAGAGGAAAAATCCGCTTAAAGCTAAAGCCTCGCTCTCTTTTCCTTTCCCACTCCTCTCTTCTCCTTCTACCCCATTTCTCTCTTTTTCTCTCTTTCTCTTTTTTTCCAAGAGATCACGCTGTTAAGAGCATACCTGAAAGGAAGCAAGCGACGGAGGGAAGGAGAGAGAGAGAGAGAGAGAGAGAGAGTGAGTAGGAGACCCGTTGAGAGTATTATCCGCTTCTCGCTTATCCTTGCGTCGAATAACAACAGGTACTCGTCGTAATACTCGAGCGAGAAAATTCGATCGTCGTTTACGGATTTGGAGGACACGGAGCAGGAGAGGGATGCAGAGGAAGAAGGGAATTAGAGTGAGCACTTCTCTTCCGATTTTAAGCGCACCGGTTAAAGAAAAGTGGAAGAGAGAGAAAGACAGATAGAGATAGAGATAGAGAGTGAATCCTTCGACACGATCATTCAGGGTCTCCTAGATCGGCAGAAATGTAGGTAGGTAGGTAGACTGCATAGATGGGTAGACGTTTCAGCACGGGTACTACTCGGAAGGTGGTAGGTATAGACATTGAGGCTTCGGAAGCCATACTACTTCCCCCGTGTTCCTCGCTGATGGAGGGAAGCGAACGGTCTGTCTGTCTGCGACGTGGACGATCCGATCTCGTTTCGATGTTCTCTTCTTCTTTCTTTCTCCACCTTCGTTCTTCATATATTTAGGATACGATCTGTTTTTGGAAGAACGTAAGATTTCCTCGATGACAGTATCTTGTCTTGACGTTTCCTTTCTTTCGTATTTCTTCATTTTCTTAGTACAATGCCTTCTTAAGGCATAACTTACGATTTTGTTAAGTAATATATTGGATTCGTATAATTTGTATTTTTGTGTTCTTTTATTAGATGCTCATACTACTTCCTATTGTTTTCCATTGTTAACTTATTGCGGAGCAAACATTTGGTCTTACATAATGATTACTGTTCCTGTGTTTAATAACTCTTGTTGAACCAAACATCAGATATCTCATGATTAATCTCAATCATTAGGTACGACTGCAAACACGACATTTTCCATGATCCATTCTGAATGCGTTAAACATCCCTTAGAGTAATTAAGAGGATTAAAAAGGATCCAATCGAACGAGTATATTCTTATCGCAAAAGTAAGGTCAGTTCCTCTTCATCTTTTGCTTCTCCTCTATTTCTCATCCAGCATCATGGTATCGAGTGTCGTGAATGGTAATTAAACGATTAAAGGATTCACCAAATCTCTTCTTGGGAGGATGTCGACTCGAAGGGGGGTTAGGAGCAGCAAAAAGGAAGACTACCACCACTACCATCGTCAACTTCGAACGAGGAAGGAGAGGAAACGAAAAGAGGAGCGTAACGCCAGAGGCTTCGGCCTATACACAGATGCCCCGGGAAAGATAAAAGAAATCTGACAACCGCCTGTTTGTAAGCATCCACCGACCCTTTCCAAGGAGCAGGTATAAACACCAAACACAGTGGCCTCTCGAGATTGAGAGAAAAAGATAGAGAGAGGAAGAGAAGAAAGAGAAAGAGAGAGAAAGAGAGAAATAGAGAGAGAGAGAGAGAGAAGGAGAGGAGCGTGCTCCACCTTTTTGCTGCCTAATTCTTTGCGCGGCTTTACGTATCGCCCGAGTTCGAGGAGAGCATTAGGCGTTGCCTCTTCTTTTGCTCTCCGCGATCGTCTTACGTATTCTTTTCTTTTTCTTCGTTTTTTTTTCTCAAGCTTGGACCAACCGTACTTTCCTTTTTGTTGAATTTTTGAGGTAAGCGATTTTTAAAATGTTTTCAGATCGAGTCGACAATTTTTACTTCTTCTTACTCATGTTCAACAATAACTTTTGTACAGATTGTAAAACTAATGAAATTGATGGTCGTGATCGGTAAGTGTTTTATGATTATAAATTTGAATTATAAATTTCGAAATTTACACTTTGAATTTTGAACTTTGAATTGTGGCATTGATCTATATAGACGGTTAATGTTTCGTTTGAGAAACACCGTAATAAAAATAAAATAAATATGTTAAGTAACGCGAGATTTGTTTCAGGAACGAAAATGGAACATCAAAAAACCCCTCAAAGCATTCTTTTCGAAAAATTTCAGCAACTCGGTTCAATGAGATACACCAAGCGTTAAATCGTTCGGTATCGCCGCCATAATTTCGGCAAGCAAACGTTCCGTCCGTCCTCGTCCGTTAAATCGCGAGCCCATCTATTCTTCCTTCCAACGAGAATAGAAAATTGTTCTCCCCTCTTACGTATCGATTATTATTCCACCTCTGCCTCTCGCGCACGCCGAGTAAGTGCCATTCTCGAATATAAACTCTTTATGCCGTGGTTAACGATCGCTCGTAATGCGATACGTTTTGTCGTCTACCGTTACACACCGCCGAGGGTAGTTTAGGAAGGAACGCACCGAGGAAAAACAAGTCGATCGCGTTCACCGTTTAAGCTCGTGCTCGTGCGAGCACGGATCGGCAAATTTTTCGAGGGGCCTTTCGTTCGAGCTAGTCAGATTTTTGTTATTGCTATTTCTTACGTTACAAATATATTTCATACTATTTCTTGAATTTAGAACACATATTACTTCAGTATTAGCATTATAAATATATTTTCCAGAATTTTTTTTACAATTAATGTACAACTTATTCAAATATTCGTAATCTCTCGACATAGATAACTTATAAATCGAAAGATATTTAAATAATATGAATGTTTTACATCTACTTTTATTTCATTTTTTTTCTCTTCGTATATTAATATCTACATTCCCGTCGAGTTTGTGACACGATCGATCGAGCGAAAGACGTTCATTCGTTTCCTCGCGACGAAAGACGCTTGACGGTGACTTATAAAGTGTCATTACGATGACCCAACGGCAGAGTTATTGGCTTTCAAAGCGTACAGCTAAATCCGCTGCCGGGCTTCGTTGCGTCCGTTACGGGCCAAGTGGAAGAAGGATTAATCCTCGTGTACGTATGTTCGATATTTGATTTCATTCAAACTCGTATTTACTCTTTTATGCTGAACACAAGAAGAAACCTGACACGTATACTCGATGTAGTCTATTCCTATTTCACGAACATACATGCGTATCTATAGGAGAATTTACAAAATTTATCTAATATAAAAATTTGCCAAAAAGTATTACAGTCTACCGAAAGAATAGTGAATAATGTTTTTTATGTGTCTAGATATGTATATAGAGAAAAGCAATCGTTAAAATGGTTAGAAAAGTATTTCTCATCGAATTCGAAAAATGGCGACGAAAATGCGAGAGATTATCTTCTTACTCCTTATTAAAAAAAAAGATAGTAATTGCTTATATTATATATCTAGATATTTGGAATAGAATAATTTTCTTTCTTCTTCTTCTCGAGTATCGCGTACAGGTAAGATTATTATTTTCGTGTCTCCCTTTCCTAAGAATGCTCGATCGCTAATTACGCGGCGAGTAGCGCGTTCGTTTTATGAACCGACGGAGAGCTTTTGAGTGTTCGGGAATGATAGAGAGATAGAGCAAGATGGATAGAGAAAAAGAGTGAGTGAGTGAGCGAGAAAGAAAGAGAAAGAGAGAGATGGGCGTATAGCGAAGCGTCATTCGCCGGGGCAGGGAACAAACGTCGAAGGGAATCGGTGACTGTTTCGACGCAATTATTATTCGCGGTTCGCGTTCCCAGGTACCGCACTCGTATCCCCGTTTGTTCTCCACGTTGAAACATCCGTATCGCCCTCGAATGGGCGATCATACACAATAGGCTTTATCGTGCCTTCCTTTGAAAGTTCGAGCGCGATCCCACTCTAATTAACGAATCATTCATCGACGCTGTAATTAACGAGCGCTGACTCTGTCGCGGATTATCCAGTCGCGTCTTTTGCTACTCGACGCCATATCTGCTATCTCTTTTTCTCTGTTTCTCTTTCCTCTACCTTCTCTTCTCTTCCCTCTCTCTCTCTCTCTCTCTCTCTCTCTTTCGCTCTGACGCACGTACGTATAAGGTCTGAATAATTTCAAGAAAAACGAAAAGAGCGAGCAAGAGCTAGCTAGAACATAAAGATTTCACTGCGACACGGGATATTATGTGTCGCGATGAATACTTTCACCAAATTAAAAAATTCCAAATCAGAGTCAGGGTGAAACGAAGAAAAAAAGAATGGAGAAGACATCTCTCTCTCTCTC
>JAIFRP010004366.1:99243-109337 GCA_032403825.1 Odynerus spinipes
CATCTGCATTTTCTAGACATCAACATTTCTCTAACAAAATATGTTCGAATCTTTTTTTTCGAAATAGTTTGGATAACATATTATTAACCACTCGCATTGGTATACCGTATAGTGTCTTTATCGTAACTTTTTTTTAAAAAAGAAGGATCGAAAATAGGAACGTATTTGGGGAAACTCATAATCGGGCTACGAAACGAGATGAGAGCTGTTACTTTTTGTAAAGAATGATTCTTCCTCCATTCTGGCGCATAGTCGAGGAGAACGAACGTTTCCGGACGCTCACACTCCCACACATACACGTACATACGTGCACACATCGAATAGCGTGCTCGTTTGTTCGCGCGAATGCTCTACTAATTCCCATTTATATCCCGGCAGTTTTCCTTTCCCCTCCGTACTCGGCTGTACGCTCTCTCAACGGCCAATATAATGACGTGCCGTATGTAATCGCATAAATGTTAATCGTTAGCGATTACACGTTAATATCGTTTCTATCGCACGCAATTACCGTCTCTTACGGGCTATTGAACGGCGATTACCAATAATTATTAAACTATATTCGCGAATCAATACATATCGATTAATTTTTCTTTCCCCTTTTTTCTCTCGTGAAATTCAAATTTTGTTAGACTCAAGAACGATATAAAAGGAACGATCGATGGTAACAAATTTTTTGGAATACGAAACGAAGTTTTTAAGATCGTTCTATACTATATATACGCTACACATAAATATGTATATTGTAGTTTTCGAAAGGAAAGGAAGAAGCAGTAGCCAAAGTAGGCGATTACACAGACGAATTCGCACGTGCTAGCGTGACTATTATAGGCGTATACATATGTGCAGTCAGAAACACATTATATCGTATTAGACGTGGAGATAGATAGATAGAGAGAGAGAGAGAGAGAGAGAGAGAGAGAGTAGGTGGTAGTCAGTTTGGGGGTTTGGGGGTGGTGTTGGATGGGGTAGAACGAAGGGTGGCACGGGTATCGCTTACGCGTTATTATTGCAGCGATACGACATGGCTATGGTGTCAGCCGTGACCTCCCATGGGGCCCTTCCACGATATCATATACAATGCCGGTACCAACTGTCACACCATAGTCGAGGAACGAACGTCGTCGGGGATATCCTATGGAAGGAGAGACAGAGTCGACTTGCTTGCACGCTGCTTGCCTGGCCTCCACCGTGCTTTATGGCGCGTCAAATTAAAAGATTCCCTCCTTCGCCATCCCTAACTGCGATCCGATCCACCCGAACCGAACCGAGTCTCACCTACGACCCTCGCTCTTTCTCTTTCTTACGCACACCCGTTCCGTCTGATTATGCGTCATAGAAGGATGCTAAAGGAAACGGCGATTTGCGGACGAAGCACCGAACGGTGAGTTAATTTCGCGTGAAACGCGCCGATTCTCAGACGAGGATTCCATGACGGATCGCTGCGTCTCGCTCTTTGATTTTCTTTTTACCGTGATTCGAGTCGAAAAGTAGGGTTAAGTGTGGTAATAAAAAAAGCTTCAAGTGTATAGCGACTAGTGAGTGTTATATATCTCCATACTGCTGATTTCTCGGGAAAATAGGGTATGTCAAACGTTATGTCGATAAGTTAGATCAAAACGTTGGATAGCAATAAAACTAATTATTAATGGGAATTTCTACTTTATTGATCTTTAATTTTTATAGATCATGATTTAAGTTGAAACGTAGGATTAGGTGTAGGAATAAAACATCTTGAAATACGTAACGAATGTTGTATAATGCTAATTTATTCATGAAATAGATTACATTAACATTACATTTTTACATCATTTATTATAAAGAAAAACCAATTCTCCATGAGAATTTCCTGACGAGCCGTTAGATCTTGATTACTGATTTTCTCTTATATTATAATTATGATTGAACGTAGAAACTAGAGTACATGTTTCCAAACGCTGATTCGCCGTTAAAATAATTTATCAGGCCTAAGCTGTTATTACATGTACGTATTCTAAATCATTTACGAAGCAAGACGTTTGATCGTCTCCGGATTTCGCGTGTTACAAAGAAGACATTTTGGTAGAATAACGAGACACAGCGAGAGGCAAGAGGATACGGAGAGGGGTTAATTTTGCGTGAAACGCGGAAACATGCGAAGATTCCTTTTGACTGTCGCGCGAGTGGATTTGAAAAGAAAATATGAGAGGGAGCGAGCACCGAGCGGAAAGAGTCAGGCGCGAAAAAGAGTTCGCGTTTAGAGATTGAGAAGGATAGAGAGCGATAAAGCAAGTGAGACAGAGAGAGAGAAAAACGCAGAGAGTAGCGCGGATGTTGTATAAAGCTGAAGTCTCCGATCGTAACTCTTCGACATCGAGCGGGAACGTCTCGTCGCGTGTCTCGAAGTGCGAGCGAAGAGGAGGAGGAGGAGGATGAGAAGAGAAACGCCGGCTCACTCGTTTGAATTCTCTACGACTACTAGGGCGTATTAAGCGGCCGCTCGGCCGCAATTTTCTGCGAAACTTATGATCCCGCTCTCTATCGCGGCTCGTTAGTAAAAATAATCTCCGGTGAGGACCGAGACTGTAGGCGGGGGTTGCAGAGGGAGGTAGAAGAGGACCAAGTGCGACGTCGTCGTAAGATCTTCGTCGTGTAAACGAGACGACTCTATAATTTTCTCACTCTCTCTCTCTCTCTCTCTCTCTCTCTCTTTCTCTCGCAAGAGAGAAACGCGAATAAACTCGGACCACCCCGTACCCCCGCTCTCCGTCCCTCTCCTTCGATCCTCCATACCACCGTCCTCTTCTTGCGATCTCGAGTTCTCCTCCCCCCTGGCAGCTCGTCGTCATCGTCGTACACGCTCCCGTTCGTCCGCTCGTTCGCTGCTCTTTGGACGCTTTCGCCTTTTCAAAGTGTCAAGTGACAAACGGTCCCGCTAGCGAGTAGGCGTAGTCGTCGGGGTGGATATAATTTGTCAGGAAATCACCCAATTAGCCTCCCAGTTATGCGGCCCAACAGATTTAACCAATTAGTTTAGCTATGCGAGCCCTAATACATTTCCACGCCGCCGCCGGCGACTACCAGCCGCAGAGCTGCGTTCTCTCCCTCTCTGTTCTATACACGTAGTATCTATACATATATGCATTACATTCTCTCTCTCTTTCTCTCTCTCTCTCTCCCTCTCTCTCTCTATCTCATTTTGGAGCTCGATATTAGGCGGTTACAGTATATACCTATACGCGGTCTGGATGCGGTATAAAGTCCTCGACGATGACGAAGACGAGCTGAAGCGTTTCGTTTACGCGTTCCCGTCTCCGAGACACGCGTGCTACTCATGAGAGAGATAGAGAGAGGGAGGGAGGGAAAGAGAGCGAGTGAGTTAGAGATAGAGACATAGAGTCTATCTATAGACCATGCTCGTGCACGTTTCGATACGGCAGCAGGAGAACGCTCGCGTGAGACGATAGAAAGAGAAGGAGGACGAGGGTAGGTGAGAGGTGAGAGGAGAGAGGGAAAGAGTGCTGGACCCGAGATTCGAGAGACGAAGCAATTTGTCTCCCTAATGAGATGTCACCCCAGCCGTGCACCCGCGCGAACCCGCGGCCAGTATAAGGAGGCGGTCCGAGACACGTCGGAACCGATCGACCAGAAATTGGCTGCCCCTCGCGACCGTTCTTCCCTTTTTTCTCTTTCTTTCTTTTTTCTATTTCGTCTTTTTCCATTTTCCTTTATTCTCTCTTTTCTCTTTCGATACGAACGTCTTTTTACGGTCCGGCGGCTACGCGAATTTGCGCGAACGAATCGATTGTAGTCGCGTGTTATCGGCTTTCGTGCTGTTCTTATTGGCTGATGCAATAATGTAGTTTGATTGATTATTACGGTGTTTTTTTATTATTAAATTATCAGGTTCTAACCTAAAAGTATTGATTCTTCTCTATTGTTAGAAAACGATGACGCTGGTAATAAAATGACCATCCTGAAATCAATCTACTTTTAACTAATTATAATGTTACAGGAAAACATTTCTTCCTTGAAAATAAATAAATTTAACTTTTAATTAATTAAATTATTACTCGGAAGAGAAACATGTTTCTTCGTAACGAATACTCACGATCGTTTATCGTAAAAAAATCATGGCCATTTTAGAATGTTGCAAAGGTGCCTCAGAAATCGAGTTACAATAGTAACAGGACTCGTAGCAACGACGAGAGATAATTAAAGACGTCTGCTAAATCGTCGCTTCCTCGTAAATACCGTCTTTCGATGTGGGCGGTTATCGGAAGCGCTTTAATCGTCGGAACACGCTCGAGTGCTCCGGATTGAGCAAGGCTATATGTGGAACTGTTCCTTGGAAGAGTAACAGAGGCAGCGAGAGAGAGGGTGGGAGGAAGAGGGAGAGAGAAGGAAGACGGTCAATGGGAGAGAGCCGAAATACAGGATCGCTTCGGTCGATCCTAATTGAATCGTCCTTTGGCCTCTAAGCGATCGCAATTCCGCCCACCGTTTGCTAGACTGAGAGAGAGTGTGCGAGAGAGAAAGAGAAAGAGAGGGAGAGAGATGTTCGACCCTCACTTGGATCCACCCCCTTTTGGCTTTCTATTACCCGCAGCCTTCTCGGTAGAAATTTCTTCTACGAGATGATCGGCTAGAGAAAGAAGGAGAATATTTTTCGAAGTAACTTCCATAATTAGAAGGAACCGATTTTATCTACGACAGGCTTCAACGGAGATACAAATTGGCCGAGAAATGAACGATTTTTCGTTCTATCTGGTATTCTACGAAAAAACGCAGGAGCGACACGCGTGACCGCGCTGGAAACACATTTGTTCACTTCAATGTGGGGATGGTTTTTTAGAACTTCTCGTGATTGTAGATTTTTAAGTGGTTGGGGAAGATGGAAAGTTACTATTACTGATACTTGGATTTTTTATAGTTTTTATTAATCGACGTAATATTATTCGGCATTTTACAGATTCGCGATAAGTATAAATATAGTAGATTGTGGTATAGTATATGGAAAATTATACATCTCGCGTGAATCAGATTTTTTAAAGATTTAAAAAATTACGTAATACCTATACCTACGATAATTTTATTCTCTAAAATAATAGGGGAAAAAACTTTTACGTTTGCCTTCTAACAAAATGATCACGAATCGATCGAACGAAATTCGTGGGTGACGCGCACGGAACGACAATTTTTGGGCAATACTGGGAAAATGAGGTTTCGAGAAAAACGGATTTGAAAGTCACGCGACGCACAGCTCGACTCGCGATGGCGTACGCGTTCCGCTTCGCACGTTCGCGCACGCTTGTTTGCTATATCGGCTGCATAAAGCCGATAACTCCGCATTGTTCGTCAAATTTTAACCTTCCCCGAGATCATGAAAAAGCGAATATCGGTTTTGCTCTTTTCCGAAATACCGTTTTCCATATCGCTTCCGCTTCAGCCATAACCTCGTTCTTTTCCCTTCCTCCTCTCTCATTTCAACATTGCTCTCCACTGGACGTTCGAAATAACGCAGTGGTGTGTACTTTTTGCAAATGAATGATTATGAAAAAAATGAATAACGAATTTTGAGACAACTTAAAATACGAAGAAAAAGTTTTAAAACACGATCGTTGTTTAGCACATAATTAGTGTAATACGTTAACTATTTTTTGATAGCAAGTTTATGATAACCTGTCATTGTATTAGACATAAAAAGAGTATCGTCAAAAATTATGATAGTAGATAGATTCTTTCGTGTTCTTAATCCGTTAAAAATATGTGAAAATTAGATTCGGTTCGGCAGTGAGCGTGTTAACGATCAAAATTCTACGTTTATAAAAAACATATGTATTTTTAAAAAGAGTCAAATAAATTGGATATAGGGATATTTTATTGAGAGGACGGGAGAATTATTTTATGAAAATAATTACCGACCGAATAAAATAAAATTCCAAACTGGTTGAAACGTTTGAAAAATCATTAAAAAGTAATACAAACGTTCGCTCACAAATCTCTTTCTCTCTCTTTTTCTCGCTCTCGCTCTCTCTTACGTATTACTATCGATCCCAAGATATTTTCGGAACATAACATCTAACTAAATTTTCCCCGGGTCCGATTACAAAAAGGGCCACTTTTCTCGGTCGAGCCGAGAGGTATCAAAAAACGTCGATTCTGAAGGGCGCGTGTCGGCGGCACGAGGCGATCGGTCGGCCGCTCTCCCCTTTGTTTTCGAATCGGCCTCGTTTGCGGACGCGGGGTATTAAATTAATGTAGTCGACTCCGTAGCCGGCGATTAAACAAAGGGTGAAAATCGAGCACCCTCGTAACCACCCTCACCACCTTCTCCCTTCCTTCTCCATCTCCTCCACCTCTAGCTCTTCTTCTCGCATGATGGAGAGGAACGTATAGCTGGTTTACAAAAGAGAACGAAGAGAATAAGAAATATACGTCGAATGGGTTCGTCGTACCTGTAGCCAACGCAGATTTACGCGTCGGCACCATCCTATTACCTCGACGAGCGAGCAGCACCATGGAGAGTATAATGTACTCGCGTACATATACCTACATATATATATACATATACATTGTCACATAATACAAGAGAGAAAGAGAGAGGGAGAGAGAGGGAGAGAGAGAGAGAGAGACATAGTATGGGGTGGCCGGTCGGGCTTCGTCCGTTGAATGCGGTTTAATATTAATGGGAACCGATGATAAGCAGCGCAAACAAGCGTCGAGTCTCCCGGGAGAGATCTACCTTCTGTTACTCGCGTGCAGCGGCCCCACACATACGCGCATATATGCGCATAGATAACTACGAGCTTTCTACTTACACACGGGACTCTACTATGATGCAGGATGTACGGGAGAGTGAGAGAGAGAGAGAGAGAGACATAGAGCGAGAGAGATAGAACAAACCTCTCAGGCATAGCGTTTGCGGCAGGGTAGGGCACACGAAGCCGTCTTTACACGAGAAGAAGGGCCCCTTTACGTCCTTCGCGCTGATCATTTAGGCGCGCGCGCGCGCACGCTCGTGCGACGGCCTACCCCTAACTGCTACCACCTAGCGGGACGAATGCGCGTAAACGACGGGGAGGGGAGTCGATCGTTTGCCAGTACTTACTTTGAATGTTATCCGGTAAAGGGGGTGAGGAGGGGACTGAGTAAAGGGGGGTGGGCTTTTGGAGAAGCCACGAGTTTCTATCCCTCTCTCTCTCTTTCTCACACGCACACATGTACATACACTTTACCGACGGATGGATTTCTCTTCTAACGTCGAGTTACGTTCTCCGTGTACCCACTCATTCCAATCCGAGGCTTCGACCGCCGAGCGAGTGTTTGCACGGCAAATTAGAAAACGATCGACGAGCGACTCGCCAAAGGGAATCGCGTGGGGGTTGCACGCCGAAGGAGGGTCGCTCGTTACACGCTCCTGTTTCTGCTTCGTACTCTCGGCCGACGTCCAGGAACACTTTACTCGGTGGATCTTACCCGGGTGCTTTACCTAGTAGGTATAGTAAGTAAACTTACGTATGTGTGTGTGTTTCTTTGTTTTTGCCTCGTTGCGATCAACTTGGCACGATTTTTTCGACAGATTTATATGGAATAAGAGAGAGGGGGTGGGGGGAGAGGAGAGGAAATTTGGGTTTAAAATCGAAAAAGTCAAGCTTGAATTTTTCACGGGTCGCGAATTTTCGAATGGAGAGAATACGGAAGGTGGATAAAAAATGGGAGAAACGGAAAGACCGAAAAAAGCGTGTATGGCGATGCGTATGGTGGGAGAGAAAGACGAGAGAGAGAGAGGAGAGTGAGAAGCGTTGGTACAGCGAAGCTCATATCGTATTAATAGGCAATCCGGGCAGCCGAGGGGTGTCATAAACTCAAACCCCTAATACTCGCCTAAACTACCTCGGTTAAATAATGGAATCCCTATTCCCACTCGTCCTCCACCTCCACCTCCTCTTCCTACTCTTCCTTCTCCTCTCCCCTTGGTACCAACCATCGCCTATCTCGCTCGCACTCAACGATCCATCCCTCTCCTTGCTCCAGAGTTTCTCTCGGCGTCCAAAATTTCCTCGTTTCTCGATTATGTCGACCTCCCACCACGAGGATGTCCTGGAGGACGCTCGGTAGGACGTCCACCATCCAGAGAGAGAGATGGAGAGGGGAAGAGAGCGTCTGCCTCGTCGAGAGGACCGAACGATGATCCACGTAAATTACTGCAGACGTACGAGCGATCACCGTACTCGAACGATCTTGTTCGCGTTACTGCAAATGCTTCTAATGCTAATCGAGGTCGTTCCAGGATTATCTCCACTTTCGATGATCCTGTGTTGAAAATACCCTTTAGGAGGATTTATACGTATTTCGGAGTCTAACGTAAGTTTTATCACGAGCATCTGATGATTATAATGCATTAACATAACCGGTTAACACATTCACCGCTCAAGTAAATCCTAATAACGTGACTTTTACTATACGACTTAGATCAGGAGAAAAATAATTAAATCTCGTCCATGGTACCGAACGTGTTAATTTTTGTTATATTAAATTTATGTAAAGATCGGAAACGTTGTTCCGATAAAATCTTACAAACACTCTTTCTACATATAAAAATTTCAACTCGTTTTGAGCGTCTAATGAAAATATCGTTTTCAATGTGTAATTTGTTGCAAGATAAAAGCAAATAGAGGTAAAACGATCGAAAGAGAGTCCGTAACATTCGTGTATTTTGAGTCGTGATCGAATGCTTCTAAATCGACGAGCATTGACACGAATGTCCGTCCGTTCGTATAAAACTTGAACGATATCGTTCGTACTTAAGGGCGTGGTTTCGAATTTTTCTTTTCGTTTAAATAAAAATATGAACAAAAAGAAAGGAATACAAAAAATTACTTAAACATTTAACGCGAGCTCGGGGAAAAAGGCAAAGGGTAAGTACGTAGGTCGTTGCACTAAACAAGATGAATGAAAATTTTCTCCTTGGTCGTCGTCGCTGCTCTCTCATTTCTTTTTTATTTCTTTTTCATTTCTTTTTCTTTTTCTTTTCTCTCTCTCTCTCTCTCTCTCTCTCTCTGTCTCTCGTTCTTTGACACGATGCTCGCGACTCTCGACGCCCGCCTACTGCTTCCGTATGCATGCGACTCCTCCTCTGTAGCGAGACTAAAGACTCTTTGGTCGCGGCGCTTGTATTAAAAGTTCAAAAGCTTAATTAAGTTGTTTGCACTAGAATTCGGTTCGCGGCGGCCGTGACCGCTTCGAGTGCCCTGTTCTCCTACCTGGAGTCGATATCTAACGCGCGAATATTTGAAACTCTTTATTTTTCTCTCGTTATCTTACTCCTTCTTCTATTTTGTTTTTCTCATCTCTCTACCTCGAGAGACGGGCTTTGGTGTTCCGTGACGCAAGAGTTGGTTATATAAAGCGAAACCGGGATGAGAGATAGGTTTTTATTTTAAAAAGAATAAAGAGAAGAATTACAATGCAAATTGTATGTTACAGATACAACGAATAACAATATAAAAAGTTATTGCATAATTGTTAGTACAAAAAGTCGAATATTTCAATGTGAAATATACAGACTGATGAAATAATTCAACAAACAAATATTTGTTGAACAAAATTTTAATGACAACGACAAAATCAGTGCGCTCAAGAAAAAGGAATCCAAATCGAATTCTACTCGACTCGCTCGACGTACTTGAGAATACAAGATTACCTTTCGAAGCGTAGATCGCGATTTTCGAAGCAAGGGCAGCCGGATTCTTTCCACTTCTCTTTTATACACGTATATATATATATACACACATAAATACATATATATATATATATATATATATATATACACACATATACACTAAGCGAGTAATCGTTAGGACGTAGTGGAGACCAGATAAGAGCATCGGTTGTCCTTGTCTCGCTCTTCATCCTTCCCCTTCTTTCTCTCTCTTTCCTTTAGTAGCCTTATCCCAGCTTCGAAAAAGCATAGAATCCAAGAGGATTCCCTCGGCATCGTCTTATCCGCGTAGACTTCTGCGCGAGTAGAGAGAGGCCGGTTGATCCTCGATGAACCGTAACCGGTCAAGATCGACTACCTCCATCTCTCTCCATTTATATATACACATCTCTCT
>JAIFRP010004366.1:115040-131029 GCA_032403825.1 Odynerus spinipes
TCTCTCTTTCTCTTTCTCTTTCTCCGGGTAGCGAGGTAGACTGGGTGAAAACGGGGTAGTACTACGGGCGTTTGTATAGATACGGCCCTGCGGCGGTGGTTTGTAATATTATGATAACCCTCCCTGGCTGCCTCCTACTCCTCCACCTCTTTCACCTCCTCCCTTACCCCTCTCTACCAGCCAGACCGCCAGCCAGCCTGCCGCGATCTCTCTCTCTCTCTCTCTCTCTCTCACTCTCGCTTTAGCAGGCTCGTTTCCCTCCTACAACAGGCCAGGCTGCGCGCCCACCCTCTTTCAGCGGCCATGTTGCCGGGAAATATGATTATTGTTATTATTTGCACCCTCCTTCGGCCGTATCCTCCTGACTCCTCATCTCCTCGTGGCAACTCGCCCACCCCCTGTCTCTCTCCCGCCCGCCACCTGATACCATCCTCCCTCTCTCGACATGCGAATTTCCTCCGCTTTCTCTCTCCCTCTCTCTTACTCTCTCTCATTCTATCGGTGTTCTCGACTCACCCATCCGACTTGATTCTCTCCTCCTCATCCTACTGCTCCTCCGCTTTCCCGTCCTCGCTCGTCGACGAATTGAGAGGAAACGAACGAGAACAGGGCCGAAGCAACCACCCGTCAACCGACTCTCTCTCTCTCTCTCTCTCGCTCTCTCGCTCTCTCGCTCTCTCTTTAACTCTCTCTATCTTTTTCGCGGCCGCTCGCAAAACTTTACAACGCAGAATGCCATCTCCACGTCGCACTTTTCAGCTCAACCTACCCTCCCTCCTCATCCGCCCCCCTCGGTCCCCGCTTTTTCCTTCTTCTTTTCCTCGTTCCTGAACCACCCATCTCCACCCCCTACATCCACCTCTTCGACGCTTCTCGCACCCGTTCTTGCTTTCCTTTTTTCTTTTCTCCAATTTTTATCTCCCGTTCTTCTCTCTCTCTCTCTCTCTCTCTCTCTTTTCTTTCTTTCTTTTTTTCTCTTTTTTCTCTACCCGCAGTCCCTGCGGAAACGTTTCATCGACCGAGTTCTCGACCACGGTTCGTCCTTTTCTTTTTCCTTCTTTTTTTCCTCCGCTCCTTCTTCTTTCCCCCTTCCCTCGCCAATTTTCTCACCAATGCCATTCTTTCCTGCGATTAATATCATCGCGGTTTAGTTTCATTTTATCAGTAGGTACCTACCTACCTTCCGAATATTACGAATTTTAAAACTGATTTCACAACGTGTCATACGCGAGCTCCAAATCCGATAATGTACCTACTTAAACTCGGGATAAGAATAGAAGAAAAGTAAAGAAGGAATACCAAAGAAAATGATTCGTTAATGAAACTGCCTAAGCTAGCTAGGCTAGGAGTCGGCGTTAACCCGATTCCAATTCGCTATGGCGAATCGGTGACTCCTAGTTGCGGAGGTACGCGTAATTCTCTGTAAACTCGACTAATCGTGTTATTCGAGCTCCTCACGAGAGCGAGCTTCGCTCATCGCTATACCACATAGACGAATAGAGACAGACAGGCACATACATACGCGTACGCGCGCGCGCGCGAGGACGATAACGTTAAGGGTGAAAAGGAAGAAACCTGGAGACATGAGAGAGAGAGAGAAGGGGGGGGGAGATAGAACGTGGTCTCCTTTCGTGGTAGTCTAGCAAGAGTCGCGGTAATAAATGGGCAACACGAGCGCTTATAAGGGGTAGGTAATCTAAAGCTTTCGAGGCGGAGGCGCGTCGGAGAAAGAGCCGAGTGGAAAAGGAGCTCGCGAGGGGGGTTTAAAGGGGGGTGTGGAAGGAAAAGGAGAGAGTGAGAGAGAGACAGAGAAAGAGAGAGAGAGAAAGTAGTGGTGGTGGAAGTAGAAGTGGTGGGATCCAGAGTAAGGGTGGTTACGGCGAGGGTGTGAGATAAGGTATAAGGTGGGTAAGATGGCGGACAATTTGCCGCTCGACTACTCTTGCCCGCACCCCTCCACCCTCGGCGATATCCCCGCCACGGTGGCCTATGTACCGGGTAATAGATGTTCCTCCTTCGCGACCGAGAGAAAGCTGCCTCCTCTTCCTACCGCCTCCTCTTCCTCTATCTCTTCGTCCATCTATTTATCTCCATCGTACTCCGCCTCTCTCATTCTCTCTCTCTCTCTCTCTTGCTCTTACACATTCTCTCTGTCTCTGTCTTTCTTCACTCAGGACAATTTTCCGTCGCCCTCTCCCGTTTCGATGCTCTGGCAAGTGCTCATCCGCGCGCATTTACTCATATATATATATATATATATGCACACACGAATATACACGGGAATATATATGTATACGTGCACACGTGTGACGGTGAGAATCGCGCGTGCTCGTGAAACGCGAACACCCCGAAACGTTGCGGACGCGTTCACGTACACGGAAAACCCGGTGCCGCGGTATTCCCGTCTGTGGTACGTAGGTATTTAAACGCTCTCCACACCGTCACCTGCCGCCGCACCACCCTCTCTTTCCCCACTACAAAACCTTCCCACACTATCCCTCTCTCTCTCTCTCTCTTTCTCTTTCCCTCTTGGTCTCCCTTCTACCGCGAAGCAGCAACACGCCCTCTCTTCCATACCGGCAGACCGCACCAACGTACTCCTCTCTCTCTCTTGGCATTCCATCCGCCATCTTCTCACTTAATAAAATAATTACCCGGGGCCAATTAAGCGTTCCCCCACTTCCTCTATCCCTTTTCTCTCTCACTCGCTCTCCTTCGTTCTCTCTAGCTCTCTCTCTCTCTCTCTCTCTCTCTCTTTCTCCATCTCTCGCTTTCTACCTTGTAAACCCCTCGCACTTTTGCCCGGAGAGAGGTAAGCGTTTCACCCGGATTATCCGTGCGACGTAACTCGACCGTCGTCTCTATGTATATACCCCTCGCTATTTTATTACGAATCTTGCGTTAAATGGAAGACCTTGCCGGATGAGAAAATAGTCTACGATTTTTCGGGAATAGATGTGAGGATCGGTATCTTGTGAATTTCTTCGGATCGGTGCTCATTTATAATTTCGAGAGAAAGCGGGTTCATTGGGAATACCAAGATGGTGAACTTGAGATCACGATGACGGAGTTCGGGGTGGTATCGATTAAGGCGAGGCTATTATATTTTCGTTTTGTGCTAGTCGTTGTACTAGTGATAGTTTATAAATTAAAATGCTTTACATGCTTTATTCTTAAATCGCGAGTATCGTTTCAGTTTACCATATTTTTCTTTGACGATCAACTTTCATTATTTTCGGACGAAGTTCGAAATGTGCTAACACCTTCGGAGTTTAATCCTTTCATATCGGATGTATTATGTATAAATCTATTGGCAAACGCTATTGTTGAGAGATTTTTGACAATATATCATCGTCGGTAACGTAGTATCGTTGACTGCAAACGGTAAGTTTTTGAG
Source organism: Odynerus spinipes (assembly GCA_032403825.1). Lineage (NCBI taxonomy): Eukaryota > Metazoa > Arthropoda > Insecta > Hymenoptera > Vespidae > Odynerus > Odynerus spinipes. Next base: position 118,438 of record JAIFRP010004366.1, read on the forward strand.
CAATCTACGTTGCCGATAATTTACCGGCGGTGGATACAGGTTCTACTTTACCCTCCGATAAAGTAGATAACTGTTTCCAAATTCTTGCGCGGGTAAAACGATTAACGAGCCTAACCTCTACTTAGTTAGCAGTTCTTCGGAGAGAATTTTCAAAATGGCCGTATCCTTGTCTCGCGTGCCTCTTAGTATATTTAGGAAAGATCACTTGTCGTTCGCGCGATTCACTGTTTCTCTTAATACAGATCGATTCACACAAGTTAGGAGTACTCATTTACAACGGCCAGACGATGGACATTTTAACAGAAATGGAAGACACTTTCTAACCTATACGTTAGTCATATCGGGATTCGGTTATTTTTTGTACAAAAAGAAAAATGATTTGTACGAACGATTCAGGGATCTTAACTTCGGAATGCCCATCGTCAGGGCTGCAACGGTGGTACCACCGGGTGGCAGCGATCACAGAAGCAGATATAATTTTATAGCGGATGTAGTCGAAATATCGGCACCCTCCGTTGTATACATAGAAATCAAGGATGAGAAAAGGTACGTGTGGGTCACATTCGGACCCTATAATCGAATAATTCTTTTCTCCTATATATGTAATTGAATTAGTTTATACGTTGATATACATTGCATTGTCTTTTTATGTTATTATTAATTGAAAAATAGATTAGATATGTTCACAGGAAGACCTGTGACAGCGAGTAACGGCTCTGGATTCATTGTCTCTTCCGATGGCTTAGTATTAACCAATGCGCATGTTGTAATCAAAAAGCGCGATACGATCGTAAAGGTAAACATTATTCCCTACTAAAACGCGATGCTGGTACCAAAATATATTTTTGTTTATCTTCTAAATACTTAAACATATTTTATGTAGGTTCGTCTCCACGATGGAACTGTATATAATGGAGTGGTGGAAGATGTCGATATGCAAAGTGACCTTGCAACTGTAAGAATTAATAAGGTAAGTTTCTAATCGTTAAACTTATCTAATTTTTCGTTTGATATACGCTTAACAATTAATACATACTTCGCATCCACAGACAAACTTACCGGTTATGAAATTGGGTTGTTCGTCGAGTATCAGACCAGGAGAGTTTGTAGTCGCTATTGGTTCGCCTTTGGCTCTAAGTAATACTATAACTAGTGGGATAGTGAGCAGTGCGAACAGACCCAGCGAAGAACTTGGTCTCCACAATAAAAATATGGGGTATATTCAAACCGATGCTGCGATTACTGTTAGTTTGAATGAAACGATTACAAAAATTAAGTCCGTAATACCTGTATTACAAGAAACTTTTTCTAGTTTGGAAATTCCGGCGGACCATTGGTCAATTTGGCCGGTGAAGCGATCGGAATAAATGCCATGAAAGTTACCGCGGGTATATCTTTCGCGATCCCTATAGATTATGCAAAGGAATTTCTAAAGAAAGCTGAAATACGCAGAAAGAACAAAGGTAACGTGACTACTTGACCATAAGAAGAATATTACTTTTATAATACTCCTTGTTATCGTAACAATTGTTTATCGTAGGTAATCTTCCCAGTACAATGGAGTCACCTAAAAGAAGGTTCCTGGGCATAACGATGCTCACTATTACACCCGATATATTAGACGAATTACGACAAAAGAGTGGCAGTATAATGCACATGATAAAACACGGAGTCTTCGTGTGGAGAGTAATAGTTGGCTCTCCTGCTTACAAGTGAGTCTACTTATAAGTCTGCATATAATATAATTAAACCTTCTCTTTTCTTTTTCTTCCCGTTTATTTCTTTTCGGTACTTATTTTGATCTTCTTTATCGACACAGCGCTGGTCTCCAAGCGGGAGATATAATTACGCACATCAACGATGAACCAGTAATAGCTGCCATAAACTTGTACAAAGCATTGGAAGGTAGTGGCACAATGAAACTAACTGTCGTCAGGCAACGAGAGGTTTTCACGATAACGGTCGATCCCGAAGATTGATGTACGAATTTCCAAGACTCCAAGTTCTAAATCAATTAGCTACCTAAGTTGATTAAAAAGATATATATCGGAGAAAAAGAACATCCGACGGTGTACGCGCATAAAAGTCGAGCAATCAACAAGGAATCCTTATTCTCTCGGAATCATTATTTCTCGAATTTGCTTTATTTCTCTCCCGCTGTTTCGACCATAAGAAAGAGCAATGCGACGTCGAGCGCGAAATGCGAAAGCCGACCAGTCTCACCATAGGGTCCATTGGTGTTTATGTGCTCGTACGTACACGCCGGGTGTGGTCTCTCCCGACTGGACGGCATTACGTTCGCGTTGTTTACGACATAAGGCGACCTCCACAAATATGTGACCGGATCTGTACTCTGAACGTGGGTGTGTGCGCTTTGCGAGAGCTCCTCACGATTTTTAAATCGAATCATTTTACTGTCCTCGGACTCGTGCATCTCGCTGGAATGTTAAGTGATCCTCGACACCAAGACGCGCGTTTGCACGTACTCGGATGCTGTGACTAGAGGAGACTCTCCTGTCCTTGGAAGCTCGTAGTTTCTTTAATAGTTTGATATTATTTATACGATACAAATTTATATAAATATGAATTAATAGATGCTAAAATTTCTTTGTGAAGGTCTAGAAGCTTAAAAAACCAAATGAATGGTTTTCTTGTAAGTTACGTGAGTATCTGACCCAAGACGATACCAAGATCCCTGTTTCCCTTTTTATTTCTCCGAACATTATCGATGCTTTAATCTACCCTTTAATCTTCCCTTTATCGTCACCTTCTTTTCAAAAGCGCGTCGGCGTTATTCCATTCTCTGATTATCCACGCGTTTGACTCTACTATCCGCGCCTACGAGCCACCATCCTGCTACCTTCCCACGTACATACATACGTATACCATACGTATACGCATATACGTTGGCTGGTCGTTGGTAGCGCGGAAACAAATAGCCACTCGTGAGATGCCTTCGGATTCGCTGCTGCTCGTTCCTCGGGAGAAAGAGAGGGTATGAACGAGATACACGGCCGATTGTCTCCACCTACACAATCCTGCTCGCGTTCGCGAGCTTTTCCAGCGACGAACGACCCTGTAAAGATACCCTTTAAAGGATCGAATCCGCTACCACGTGCACGAAACGAACTCGCTCATTTTTCCCTTAGAATCGGTTCGATGAACTTCGGTGGAGTCATTAAACGTCCTCGTAAAAGGGATGCGGAGGTCTGCAAGAGACGATGGTGATATATTTCGAGTGGTTACGAATACGAGTATTTATCACGGTATTTGGATATTCGAAGATGGTATCTGTAAAATCGATATCTATCTGGTGCTTTTGAAACTATTTATTGCAATTTACTCCAAAATGTTAACGAAAACTGGTATTACGATTCCGTCTTCTTGGCGACGGAAAACGATTCGATTTATTGGATATATATTTTATGTCGAAATTAATCAAAAGGGGGTATAAGTACGTGCTGACAAGAAATGTGTGTTATGCGAAATAATTAAGTTGCTTACTTACTCCTTACTTTAAACAAAGTATTCATTTTTGACAAAATTTTATCAGAGAATAGAAAAGTTCCAAGTAGCAATAGATTTGGACTTATATCTTTGATGAATTAATATATGTACAGAGAATGAATTTAAAATTAGAAAATTTTTGAAATTTTTTCCGTGAAGCTTATGTATAAGTTCTGAACATTCTCTTTCAGAAGCGTTATTAGTTGCGCAGCTATAATCGCAGGTTAGAAATCTGCGGACCCGGGTTCGATGCCCGCCCGTGCAAAAATTTTTCTTGAAATATTTCGGAAATTTAAAATAAAAGTTTACCGCTAAATTTAAATTAAATTTATAATATTAGTTTAAACTAATGTTTTATATTTAATTTAAATTTAGTGGTTAATTTGTTTTTTTAATTTTAGACCGGATACCTCCTTCAATCTCATGTTCTCCTGATACTTCTTCGATTTTTCGGATTTTAAAAAATTTTTCCCGTAAATCTGGATTTCTAACAGGAACATAGGATGTGCGAGGAGGTGGCACATACCTCTTTGAATCTCATGTTCTCCTGATACTTCTTTAATTTTTCGGAGTTTGAAAAATTTTTCCCGAAAATCTGGATTTCTAACAGGAATATAGGATGTGCGCGGAGATGGCACATACCTCTTTGAATCTCATGTTCTCCTGATACTTTTTCGATTTTACGGAGTTTGCAAAATTTTTATCGCAAAGAGGGCAATGTAAAAGGACAGCAGGTAGGAGGTTGGTGACAGATTATTAAGGTAATAGAATTAACGCAAATTTATTAAGGTAAATGTTTCATTTATTTAAGACTTCTAATTTTACATTTACAATGTTATATTTGTAATATTTATAAATTCATTATTACAATACGTCACGCATTTAAGATAAAATATATGGATAAATATATTAACAATATAATACAATATAATATAATTTAATACAATATATGTTCATGTGGTATTACAGCTTAATATAATTGATTACACACTTTATTCCTTGTCAGCATCTGCATTCAATGATCTAGGTATCGTGTATCCAGAAGGTATCCAGAATAGATGAGTTGAAGAATCGTAAAATGTTTGTTACCTGGTGCAAAGTTAAAATTACTTATTAGTATATAATAAATGCAAAATGTGATGTGCTTTATATCATAAATTCTCTACGAAGTATTATAATACTTACTTTTACAAAGATCTCTAGTATTCTGGATCATCCTGGTAGCGATGATGCAATAGTAAGTACCNCATCCATCGACGAGTGAAATACTTGCACGTTTTCCAAACGTATCCAGTCCTGAATAAAATCGACGTGATCTCTCCTCCAACAGAGATGTACGTATTAGAATCCTGTTCTCGAATTAGCGTGTTATACGAGAATTACCCGTAGACGCGTTAATTTGTCGAAAAAATGTAATCCCTTCGGTAAGATAGCGAATCGTCCCGGTTGGATAACATAAATCCAGCTTAATTCGTGCGAAGATTGGTCACGCCCAAGCGTACTTAGATCGGCACCATCCTTGCGATACTTTGCAAGAGCGAAGTACAAGTGCTACGTCCGGGTCAGGAACGGTGAATAACACCAAGGCCGAGGGTCGCGTGATTTTATTACGGTTAGGGCGAAAGATTCTCGACCGTCTGCGGTCGTGAGAAGAAAAAGAAGGGAAAAAGAGGGAAATAAAGAGGGAAAGAAAGTCCTGGTAGCTAAACGATTTCAGTTTACACGAGCACCGATACGGCCGTTCTTGCAACGCCTTCCCCCCGTCCCTCGATCAAGGATAAACGAATTATTTCCCTTCTTGTTTGGGGCTGCTACTCTACCACTGCTTCGAAGAATTGGAGTATTTTGTTTTTTTTTGTTCTTAACGCAGAGTGTAGTTGTCAATTGCTTTTATTTTATTTTATAATAATCTTAGACACGTTGCTGTTTTTTCTCTTCGATATAATTTATTAATATGATATGAAATTCTCTTTGTACCTTTGGTACTGAAGTTTTTCGTCCATTATTATAAATACTATATATAAAATAATATTTCAATTTAGTAATGATTCTTTTGTATTTTCTATGATTTATCGAAATTGATAATCGGAATATTTAAAATTTTGAATTTAACTAGTTGAAAATTAGTTAACTTAATTTATACATTTTTCTTTTTTGTAATTTACAAAAGAATTTGCAAGCTAATTAATTTCTACAGGATATCCCATAATTTCTAACCATATTTTAGAATTATATCTTTACAACTATATTTTTCTAATATCGATCCTATAAGCATCGAATTCGAAAGTGTAACAATCCTATATCTTAAAGTAGATGTCCACCTACTTAAAAAAAAGAAAAAAAAAATTTTCTAGCTGAGAAAAAACAGCAAGAAAAAAAATTGTACAGGCGTAAACCGGGATGCGAAGCGAAACAGGATCCAACTATAGAAAAAGCTTATTCCGCCTCGGGTACGATTCGAGTTCTCGAATTATCTCATTATATGTATATCCACACTTTGTACGGCTTCGTACTTTCGTTAGTGACGTTTGCACCAGTGGTGGTCCATGAAAGATACGAAAGTACAGCTTCTACACGAAAAACGAAGAAAAAGAAGAAAAAAGGAATAAGACGCGCAAGAGAGTGAAAAGAAAAGTCTCTTACACCCAACGTTAATCAAGGTCATCGAACGACCTCGGGAAAGCTGGACAGTGAAACGGAACTCGAAAAAAAGAAGACAGACATTTTAAGAATCTCGTTCTCAATCGCGTTTCTCATTCTTTCCCCCACTCCGATATAAAAAATCACGTTAATTAAAGCCAAGCGATAATTATCTCATAAAAAAGAAACGTATTTTATAATCCTTATCGCATTAATGTCCTATAAATGATATCACGAATGATCGATAAATTAAGTAACCGAAGAAATTCCGGGACAATAATCTCGAACGTTCGTATCAATTAAGAGACTATCTAGATTAATCGACCAGTTTAAGCGAGGCTAACCATCTATCGTGTAATACGCGTATTATATTAAATTATATAACAACTCGGAGTCTCGTTGGACTATGATCGTAATTATTCCTTTAATGCACTTTCGTTAGGCTTCTTATCGTCAAATTAGTCGGCGTGTTTGCCAAGAGCATTTCGAGAATGGATTTACATCGAAGTTAGCGCGATAACGTTCAATTAGGATCGAACGTATACAGAAAGTACCTAGTAGTATACTTCATTTGATCTTTTTCTTCCTCCTCCTCCTTCTCCTGCTTCTCCTCCACCGATGTTTCTTCTTTATCTCTGGCGGCAAAAGGCGACAAAGAAAATCTACATATATAGGTACGACTTCCATGTAAAAGAGAGAGAGATGGAAAGACAGGATCTTCGATCCCGGATGGAGGGATCCCAAGAAGGAAGAATTCGGTGAACGGATCTCGCTTCGCTTTCGTCCTTCGGACGGATCCCCCTGGTTCCTGGTTCGAAGTCACCGTACTCGAGTTCTTCTTGCTTCTCGGCAACGTATATAAGTCAAAAGCAGATCGGGAGCAAGGTGCATAATCCGAACAGTCCTTCGTCGAAGAAGGAGGTTCAACGCAGAGAAGACACGAGTTGTTACACGATGCAGTCACTGGTGAGTTCCTTGCTAAGCATCTTATTAAGATAACAGGCTAATTAAACCTCTCGTTATACGATTAGCTGAGTAACCTTGCTTTCTAGTCTTCTAGAGTTGATCTAGTCGTTTGATTAGAAATTACCTATTTTCGAATCGATTAGAAGAAATCAATAAAAATGTTTTTATCATTTTATCTTAGATATTTATACATTTTTGTTCTTACTCGTTTGGTACGCGAGATAAATAGAATTCGGGCGGTGTTGATTGGTCTTTGAATTATTTTTAGTTAGGATTTGTTTCTTCGTTATTTCGACAAATATACCGATAGTTAATCAACGACTTCTAATTACACGGGACTCTCTTCTGCAATTAGCAACATCGAAGTCCTGAGTTTCTCGTGTTTCTCCGTGTATAAATATCGTCGTGTTTCCAGTATGAATCTATATGACGAAGTAAATACGACGGGGTAAACTGTAAATCGTGGCAAAATCCAAGCGACCGAGCTTCGGTTATTCCAATCACGAGTGCGGCTATCCGCAGTGTGTAAATATGAGTACACGGGGATCGCAAAACTTTGACCGCTGATTACGTCTCTCTCTCTACCCCCTCTTTGCGAGTTTCTCTACTTTCATCCCCTCACTCTTTCTCTAAACCTCATGAAATGATTTGTTCTTTGTCGAACAATTTGAATTAATCGAGTTAGGAATATATAAATTGCATATTATGTACAGGGTGTTTAAATTATTTTTTGTGCTTAAAATGATTAAATTTCAATCAAATTCATACGTATACTTAATAAAATTACACTCGATAAGATTTGCAATAACTACAATAGGTACTCTCTCATCGCAGAAAGTAATTACTATGAATAGTTTTCATTTTTATTTATTACTTTGATTTTAGAAATCTTTTTTTATTCATCGCAGAGTATTTATCTACTAGAAAATAATGCAAATCGAGAGATTCGGGATCATTTTGTCGTTCGATCTCCAAGAAAATCGTTTTTCCCTTTCCCTTATATCTCCATTTTTTCTTCTTCGATTATTCCCTCCTCTCTCCTTTTCCTTCTCGATCCGCGAACATTTATGCGGGTCTTATTGGGTCGTAAAGAGCGCCGAATCTCTAGAGACTCATGCAAGTATAAACTCACCCCAAGCGGCGCGCCTTCGAAGGAAGGAGTAGCCCCGTCGGTGCTGTCGAGGCTCGGACCTAAAATTCATCTCTCTCTCTCTCTCTCTCTCTCTCACACACACTCTTTCTTTTTCTTTCTTTCTCATTCGAGTTACATACCCAGCACGAATTTAAAAATCTCTTTCTCTCTCTCTCTCTCTCTCTCTCTCTCTTTTTACTCACTATCTCGGACCTCTTGACGAGAGGAATTCTAAAAAGTCGAGCGCCGGCTCAACGATACTCGAGGACGTTCCTCTTTCTTCGAGAAAAGTGAAGGACTCGGTGGCCGAGCAAATAAATTTATTCTCTTTCGAAAGCGGTGTCGAGAAAACGAGAGACTGTGAGGAAGAGAGGGAGAGAGCTTCATTGCTTCAACTCTGAGTATATGGAAACAATATTTTTTAAATTAGATTTTACGTTTCTAATTAAAAGAGATAATTTTACACTAAATAATATTTTACATACTTAAAAATTTAGTAATCGATACAAAGAAACAAATGATTTTACAAAAAATTATCTGGAAAATCCCATCTAAACTAAAAAAAAAAATCATTTCAATCTGATAGAAAAGAATTACAAATTAACATTAAAATCATCCTTACGAAATACGAAGACGTCACGCAATTATGAATAATCTATTACCACGCCAGTGTTAAGAAATTGAATACCGCGGAGGAGTCCGGTTCTAAACGAAAGGAATAAATTTCCAGATTCCATTCCTCGCGATCCTGAGCGCGGTCTCGTGCTCGCAGCTGACTCTGGTGCCGTACGCCTATCTGGCGGATCCACTTCCGGTGTACCATCAGTCTCAGGACACGAGAACCGGGGAGCACGCGTACAGTTACGCCGGTGGGCCCTCGGCGAAGGAGGAAGTCAAAGGTCCTGACGGAGTCACGAGGGGATCTTACAGCTACGTAGACGCTCACGGAATCTTGCAATCGGTTTTCTACGTCGCAGACGAGGGTGGCTTCCGCGTAGCAGCGACGAATCTACCAACGGATAGCGATCTGCCCAGCGAACCGGCTGAGATTTTTTTGGCTAAGAGGGCAGTTGTCGAAGAACAGGCTAAAAGCGATTCGGGCTCTCGACGAAAGCGTAGCGTGAGTGGCGAGGAGTCAGCGAAGAAGGTGGAGGAACCAAAAGATGATAAAAAGCCAACGGTGGAAGCACCAAAGCAAGAAGAAGACACCGGCAGGCCGTACGGAGCTTTAGCCTCTTTCCTTCTCCCAGGATCGATACCAACAGCCACGTCCCATCAAAGCCACATCCAAATCCATCAGAACGTTCGCACGGAACCCGCCGAACCTGTCGCCAACGCGGTCACCGTCGAAGCCGCACCTGTTGTATCTCTTCCCGGTATACCCATTGCCACGTCTCATCAGAGCCGCGTCCAGATACACAACACACCGGCTAAATTAGAGACCGTTGATGTGTTCGCCACGCCCGTCGCTGCCGGTGTCCCAGCCGTACCCGTGATACCCAGCGATTATCATCAGAATCGCATACTGATTCACAGAAATCTTGGATTGGAGGGAGAGCAACGCAAGGACGCCGTCAAGATCGAAACGCCGACTCTCCTTGGTGTTCACGCGCTTGTTTCCGAGCCGGTCGCGATCTTGGAGCATCGACCTTCCTTCTTCACGGCCGTTTCCTCTCAGAGCACAGCGCAGATCCATACAAGCGACAGACTCGCGATTCCGACATTTTCCACGAACTTCTATCAGTTTCCCGCATTTTTACACTCCGTTCCATTGGCCACCTCGTCCCAATATCGTTCGCAGGTTCACTCGGGCCAACGAATCGAATCTGCAGATGGCGGAAGTTTGGAAACCGGAAGAGCGGACTAAGGAAAAGGATTTAACATGAATCGGACCAAAATCGACTCGACTTCGTCCTTTTTTTCGACTTCGTCCCCCATTTTTCTTCGACCGGCATTTTGGGAATCACTTTCTTCTATTTATTTTATCGATCGGGGTGCTCCTCGAGGATCATCGTGGCATCATCGTGTACGGGGGAGAGCTCGAGAGTTTCGATCGACCGATCGATAGCTCGCTCTCCTATTCTCTGCCATTTTTAGTTTTTTAGTATCTATGTATTAGTATCTATTTAGTGCATCAATGTCATCGAATCGGTGTAAAAGCTTCGCGATCTCTATCGACGATAAATCATTTCGCTCCTCATTCAAATTCGAGTTCATCTTTTTTCTTTTACCCTGACATTTGCATGATGTTCCGAGACGGGTGAGAAATTAAAGAATGATATATTTATGCACTGCGTTATGAAGAATGATCCATTATCTCATTTAGTATGTAAATTTTTATTTTGGCGATATGTAACAAAATTTAAAAATAAAATGTTTGAATTTATTTATCACGAAAGAAATTTAATTAAAACTTTAACTAATTAAAGAAATTTCATTTATAATATAAACAAATTGACTTAAACAGAACTTAACTTTTTTTTTAAATATGATATGGTAGATGTATTCTTTCCGACCTAATAAAACTTTGTATATTAAAAGCAGCGAAGATTGCATTTGCGAAACAAAAGTAAAAGAAAAAAATAATTCCGACGAAGAAACTCCGATCTTGTTTCTCCCACGTATCGTAATTCTTTTCGATAATTTGATATACAAAATAACCTCGAATTACCGCGATAAACTTTCTGATCGAGCCACTCCAAAAAATATCGTATCGATTCCCGGTTTAACTCGAAACATCAAAAACATCACAGTTGTGACAGTTGTCGACCTCGATTTTAATTTGACGAGTTATTCTCGTTCCCGTCTTTCACTCTCTCCCTCCCTCTCTTTCACAACGGACCGAAGGAGAGACATAACGCCGGAATTAAATCGAAGCCACGCCACGGGCGTATTCTCGAACTCGATTTAACGCGGAAGAGATTAAAAGAAAAATGGAGGTGAACGTTCATGCAGCAGGTGAAGAACCATCGTAGAGGTTTCGCGACCTCCAACGTTGGAACGTCGTCGACCTTCGCTTTTCTCCGTAATAATGTACCTTCCTAAAAAAGAAAAATTCGTTTTCCATTTTTTGCGTGTTACAAAGTATCGAAGTATTTAATTTGTTCGTCCCACGGCGTTATCCGAAAGGGGCGGGCTTCTTTAACGTACAAAATCGTACCTTTTGCTATTCTTGAACACAGCCACGAAGAAGCTCGTTTACTCGAATGATTTGTCGAGACGATCGCCAGAGGATACAACTTTGAGAGTAATTCGGATCGTTAGGTATCTAGGGGGCTGGGATGAATCGAGATATTAAACTCTCCTCGCGAAGATATCGTGTATCGGGGGTAACGAGGGAGAAGATTAACTCTCCCGTGTTCGTCTTCGCGTTAGTTGCGAAAGAGACCGAGGCTCCGTGTAACCTCTACTACACATGGACGAACGTTTAGTCTAGTATTTCCTATTCGAATTGTGTCTACTTTCAATCTTTCGTTTCATCGAGAATTTCTTTAAAAATCTAACGCAAATATTAATATATTGTATAAAGTTGGATAATTAACAATGAATTTATTTATGTAACAGTTTAATAAATAATATTTACGTCTAAATGAAACTAAAATATATAGATATATTTATAGATTAGGTCACGTTGGATTAATTTTAATGTTCCCCTCGGGGTTACGTGGACCTTCGTTTTTACTCCCTACTCTCTATTCTTTCTCCGTGACGTGTACATTTATATAAAAATAAAAATACACAAAACTCCAATATACATTTATATAAAAATAACAATAGAAATAAAAGCGCGAAAATGTGGTAATCTTTCACGTCGTCCCCGAAAAACGAAAAAAACAATCGATCCATATTTCGATACGCTCCAGCCGAAGAAAATGATTTCCTCGAGGTTCGACCGCGAACGAAACAAAATTGTATAACATTAGAATACGGCGAACGGATTTATCGATGGAAATAAATCGAAAGGGGAAATGGGTTTAAAGTCGAATAATATCGCGGACTCTCGCCGCCATATTTCTCTTACGACGCTCGTAAAGAATCGATTTATCCGGTTTCCTCGTCCTCCTCCTGCTTCTCGGGGCGAGGTAGGAGGTAGATAGGTAGGTAGGTAGATAGGTACCTTTTGTCGGGTCGATCTAATCTCCGAGTCCGGACGGTCGCGACAAGTGTCCTGTCGGGTCGACGAACCCATGAGCTAAGATTAGATGCGCGTAGTGCCACGAAAGCACCGTGGAATATCTCCTAATACGCGTCTAAAGTTCGCGTCCGCTTGGCGATCGCGTTTCCCCACCCTCCCCCTCGCTCCTCTGCCCTTCGTTCACTTCTTCACTTGGCATGTCTCTCTCTCTC
>JAIFRP010004366.1:167490-183137 GCA_032403825.1 Odynerus spinipes
TATATATCTTCCTCTATCTTCGGGTCGTTTATAAATTTACATCGACTTCGGGATTTTCGATTCTCGTTCGTCTCGTGGAAATGTTTTCCGAGTGAATTCACGACGACAAACTCGAATCCTCTTAAGGAACACGCCGTGTTCTATTAAAGGAAGTAGAGAGTGAAGAAAAGAGAGAGAGAGAGAGAGAGAGAGAGAGAGAGAGAAGGAATCCCCGATGTAACGGCAGGAGCACGGAACGACGACGATAAGTGGAAAATGTAAAAGGAACAGGAAACTGCTTCGAAGGTTTACAAATGCCGGTGACAATAAACACCAAAGCGTCTTCCCTTTCCACTTTTAAGGAAAATGAAGAGGAATAAAAGGAGGAAGAGGAAGAGAAAGGGGGAACAGGAGCAGCAGGAGGAGAAATAGGAGGAGAAGGAGGATGGTGAATGTCGCGAGAGAAAGCCGGACTCATCTTCGAAAATTATTCGCGAGCGACGGTGCGACGAGGCTCGCAATTAAATCGCTTAATCGATCGGATTAACTCGCCTCTTATTCGCTCTTCGGCTCCTCGCACGCTTCGTTACGCTTCTTATCTCCTAAAAGCATTAACGCTTTTATCGACGGAAGAGATTCCGATCGTGCCGTTCGAATTCACCGAGCTCTCCCCCCTCCCCATCGAGTAGTCTACACCTACACACCAGCGGAATGATTCTCCCCGAGATAGATAATGCGAGCTCGGACGACGGAACGGGACAACCGACCGCGATAGAAATTATATTTTCGCTTGGGATATTACCTTGGGGAGCATTTTTTCACTCGGCGGAAAGAAGAGAGAACTTTGGCGAAGCAAGTTTTATGGATCCGTAAGTCGCCGGAGAAACCAAAAAATGAAATGCATAAAGCTGTGCAGTGTCCTTATAGAATAAAAGAAAGCGCAACCCTAAGCAGTATTGTGAACTTTTTAATGAGCGGAGGAGGGGGGGGGAGTTTACCTCACAAAACACATAGTCGATATAACGATCTGATTCGCGTCTAGTTTGAAAAATACTTCTGAGTGAACTTTTTTGATAGTAACTTTTTAATAAACGGCAACCCTCTACTAAAAGCTTCACAAAACACGATTCATACCCATGATCTTGACAACATATTTAAAAAAAAATTATCGAAACCGAGAGTAACTCCCCTTTCTTAAATATGCACCTAAATTTCAATATCCACGACAAAAAGGAATCGGCTCGATTATGATCGTTTCTCGACTCGAACGCGATCGAGGTTTCCTCCCCGAGATTTAAAAAAAAAATCCGAAGCCCGCCGCTAACGGCAACGGTGCCGACGGCGTCTTTAAAGAATAATTTATGATCTAGAATAAGAGAAACGTACCGGATCGAGACCGTAAGATTTTATCGCGGTTCCTCGTCCCTCGTTAATGTCCCTTCCGTCGAATGAAACGACGACTATCGCGCTTGCGTTTCGCTTCATTAATCTTTCGCTAACACCCCCGTGCGTTTGCTCTCCTCGTTCCAGCAGCCCTATAGCTCACACCCACCTAACTCCCCCCTCCCCCACCTGAAACCTGGCCAACCTTTTTGCCCAACCGATCGTCGTGTCGTCGGATTCCTTTTGCGTCCCAAAAATGCGATATCTCGGAAGACATAGATCAAAATAGAAAAACTTCAAAAAGAAAAGGAAAAAGATGAATCGATAATTAAATTAATAATAATAATTATAATTATAACGATGTTGATAATGATGCCGACGACGATGATGAAGTAATCTTAAAAACCACCACAAAACACGATTATTATTAGCACTAATTAATTCAAAATTCTCGAATTGATCTATCGATCGATCGATCGATCGATCAGCACCAGCTAATAAAACGAACCTGTAATCCTGACAGCGGTGTAACGTGACATTCCAGCTTCTCGAAACGTTATCCTCTTCCTCACGAAAGAACTAGTCCTCCGGTCATCGGGGAAGATAAAAAAACCCGTGGGAGAGGAGACTATATCACGAGATAAAGGATCATCGTTTTCAGTGATTTTTTTTCGGTCGCAAGACGATCGAGATAAATCATAAAGTAATTCTGGCGGGGGATTTGGGAAGCTGGGTAAAGAGGGGATGATTTAACCGGCAAAAATGAGATAGAAAAATAAAATGACGTATAGCACTCTCTGTGTATATAGTATATGTGTGTGTATAGATCTCTATGCCTGCATATACATATACGTATATGTAGGTATATCTATATATATGTATGACTGGGATGACTCGGTGTCGACGCGCGTCCCGTGGGAGAAAAGTCGCGAGCGTAACTCCACGGCGAAAAGCGGAATCGTTCCGGCCACGGCGCGAGTGACGAGCGCACTGAGAGATCCGGGCGTCCCGTACTGACTGCAGCCGCATGCGCGACAGGAATTCACATCATCCACCTCCTCCAGCGGCACTACCACCACCATCACCAATACCACCGTCTCTTCCCGGTAACATCGAGCAACGTTCACCCACACGCAAAAAGAGACACGGAACGCACGGAGAGCTTTCTCTAGTGAGCGCGTACGCGAAACTCCACGCAATCCACGCGAACGCTATACCACCCCGTTCGTTTCTACCCACGTTATAGCTCTCTCTCTCTCTCTCACACACACACACACACTCTCTATCTATCTCTCTTTCTATCTCTCTCGCGGTTCACTTTGCCCTTCGCCCTTACAACTTGTGACGTTACTTCTCGATCGTTCGAGGGATCACACGCGTTCCTTTTCTTCCTCCTTTTTTCTCCTACGTTCGATAATGAGAGTTTTATTATGGTGGCGATGCGTCGTTGAGCGCCGTTATTTTTCTTCCGACAGGAATTATCGTCCGGTATAATCGATTTTTATTAATTAAAGGTAAATCTATCGACGTCGAGCGTACAGTGGGTGTAGAAAGTATTCGTGCGTTATATATGAGCGGAGAATTATTTTGTTTTATGTATGGGCTAAGTGGCCGAAATTAGTGTATACTTTGAGAAAATTTAATTTACCCAGTTATAATAAAATTTAATTTATATAGCGTATGTAGCGCATATCGTTGAAAAATTTAATTCGTTAAGTTATAATAGATTTTAGCGTATATTTTTAGACAATGTAATTTACTAAATGGTAATATGTTTTATAATAATAATTATAATGAATAGTAAATAAAGCATGTCGGAAATTGTTTAAAGATGGCCCATGCCAAATGCAAACTGAATTTATTACACGTGTGTTTTATATAGTCATGTGATACCTGGAATAATTTATTAATTTGAATAATGTATGAAACAATTGCAATAATTAATCAGCCCTGAGACAAGTTATAAACGTTCAACTAAATAAAAATAATAATATTAAATTCTTACGAAATTTTTTTCGTTATTCCAGAAATGAAGAACTAAAAGATCTGAAAGCTATTATTTTATTTGCCTAGGTAGTATAGGAATTTTGTTAATCTGCTTCGTGAGAGTCTTTTAAGTAATGCCCGTCTTCTGATAAAAGAATAATTAATTATTAAGCAATTCGACATGCCCGTATGTTGACAACGAATGAGACAATATAAAACGTAGATTAGATAATTGAGAGATAATTGAAAGTATTGTATCGGGGTGTCAAGGTTCCATGAGTCAAGGGACCCTTCTCCGTACCTTCATTTAACTTATTCGATGGTCCATTTACTGATGCAAAGAGTAACAGCTTAGCTTTGACTTATCTGATGGGCCGTTTATTAATACACAGAATAGCTCTAACTTGTTTCACGTACGTGTGCTATACATTAGCTAATAAGTAGTAATGACCGATAGCGGGTCAGCCATCGTACAGCTCGCCACGAGCTGAAACATTTTTATTGGCGATCAAGGTTTATTCTTCGTAAACTCTCAGTGCCTTGTTTCTTCCTATTCCTTATCGTATGTAACTAATAACCGCGCCTATATTTTAACACTTTATACCTCAATGTCGAGTCCGACTCGACATTTCACATAGTAATACTGCATGTGTATGTAATGTGCATATGTAATACATCACCATGGCGATAACGAAGCAGTAAAACGAGACGATCCATATATCCATCAACCATCGGCAGGGAAGACAGATTTTGAAACGCGATGTCATCGACATCATGAAATATCGCGAGTGAAGTCCATCATCCACGAATCCATCGATCGCTAAATCATTTCGCGACGTATGGCAACCAACCGCATACGACATCATCATCTACTCTCGTCATTATCGTTAACGGCTCGATCCTTAATTTCGATGCTAGTCAAATAAATTAAATGATGATCGGTGAATATCACCGGACCGTATGCTTTTCCTCGACAAATTGGACGATTAAATGTTCGGCTAAAATTACAAATGGTTATCTCTTTCTCTCTCCCCCTCTCTCTCTTTCTCTCTCTCTGTACCTTATGCATCTATCTCTCTCGTGTTTCACTTGCGAAATCACATCGGTTCACCGAATTCCATCGAATAACCGCGAATAAGTGCGTGGGCGTTGAACGAATTAAATGGCGCTCATGAAAAATATTCATTTCGATCTACGGACTTATTATAGCGTGCACCCCATATCAAATTTCGTCGTCGGTCATTATCGAAAATATGTACACTGTAAATAGTCGGATTGTTGTTGTCGGACTGTAAAAAAATCGGATAACATTTTCAATTACGACAAAACGTTGGAAACACAAATTTGACGAACGTTTTGAGAAAAAGGCGAAAAATCTGAGTCCGATTACGTCAACGAGGATTCGAAATCTTGAGTGCTGGTCCAGGTAGCAATTACTATTCGTAGGCGAGCGAAACGAGAATATCGCGAGTTCGTTCGTTGTTCGTTCGAGGCCTCTGCTGATGTTTCACTCGACGAGTCTGCTAAACTAAACTTCCGCCATAACCACTCACTCTACTTTGTTCTTTGACGTTCCCTCTAGTGTCAGGACAGGCACAGCGATACGATACATATACATATATATGTTGTATATCAAAATAGATGTCTTTTGGAGTCAGCTGAATGTTCGCTAACAATTCGTGTCTATTTTATCGAATATCGACGTATAGAGAGAAAGAAAGAGGGGGAAGGGAGAATGTGATAACTTTGATAATGCATCAGACCAAAGAGAGCAAAGCATGCGTGTGTATGTGTACGTGTGTGTGAGAGAGAGAGAAATTCGAGGAATTAGATGATTGAATAATTTCATAGATTGGACCATTTCGATAGTTACTCCACAGGTCGGTCGCGATACTTACCGCGCTTCGATGGATTTCTACTTAACTAAATTGAAATTAATCGAACACTCTCATGATATAGGTACGTTATTCACGTAGGTATACGCACACACACACGCGCACGCGCGCGCGCATTTTCAAGCGTAGACTAAAATAAAACTCGGAATGTTCGTCGGTAGTTCGTAATTTTGGCGTACGATCGAAAAACCTTTCCGACGATCGCAGTCGGCTCGGACGATAAAATTTGGGACGAGCCTAACGAGCGGAAGTATTAAAACGGACAAACTCGTGGCGAGTGGTTTAAAATATGCACACACTTGAGCACCATGCCCGCGCTGGCTCCCTCCCGTATATTGCGCTCACCCCCGGCCATGCAGTATGCACAAGTTAAAGTGCAGCGAACAAGGCCAAGTACTTAACAAGGCATTATTAACTTCGAAATGTCTGCGGAGAACTTCGAACCGGGAGATACGACTTTAAGATTTTCATAGTGTTACAGCTAGGAGTCAGATGCGAACTCTGTGAGTGGAACTCGAATCGGTGATGACGACTATGGAAATTTGAATTGGATGACGTTTTTAATACTCGGCACGCGTGTACGTAGGGGAGGATGAGTCTTCAAAGGTTTTTTTCTTGAGTCTTGTTGAAAATTCTGCTAAAATTTGTTGGAAGAAGAGCCGAGATTGGTTGTATGAAGTCGTGTTTGCTTTAGGATGGAAATGTTATAGAATAATTCGCAGGGAAATTCTGTTTTGTTCCTTTAGTTATAATTTATAACAAGCGAAGTGATATTTCTTTGACATGTATAATTCGAGATGCATACGGTAAAGAACACTCTGCGAAATTAAATGAAGAAAATCTGAATAAAGAATTGAATAGAACAAATTTTGTCGAAACGAAGTATACTAGATTATTGGAGTAAGAATATCTGGAGTTAGTGTAATAAATGACGTAGGTACTACCTATGTCGCGAATTTTACGAAAAATATAAAATATGTTGGGTTGGCCAGAAAGTTTGTGCGAGACCTGGAATTTTTATTAACTCAAAAACCTCCAAAACTTGTTCAGTCTAAGAAACTTAAAAAAAACGTGTATAAATTTGATTAACTGCAACAGGCTTATTTTCTCGAAGCTTCATAATGATATTACGCCCAGGGCCTCCAAAAGTATAAACGAACGTTCTCTACACCCACTCGTATAATCTCAGTGATCGCAATCCTCAAGACATCGAACTTAAACAACCGATATTTAAACCTCTCGTTGGCATTAGAACGTGTACTCGATCGAAACTCTTCGATCGAGCAGAAAACGATTTAATAAAACCTGTCGACACTTATCTTGACCCCTCGTTCATTCTATCGCCCGGAACTTTTTCCAAGCACTAAAGATATCCTCGAACGAATCCGATTAATGTGGTCCACGAGTTATTACATATATCAGCGATAAAGCGTGGGCAGGAGAGCTGAGAAGAGTGGGGATAAAAAAAAGCAACAAGGGTCGGAAAAAGGAAAAAAAGAAAGAGGGAAGAGGAAGGAAAAGGAAAAGGAGAAGGAAGGGAACAATGGAGTGACCAAGCAGCTAGCTAGCTAGCTAGCTAGCTATGTAGGTAGCGAGCGAAGGGACAGAGGGAAAAGCAGGAAGAGCGTTTGTTATATTGCGAAACACCGCTCGGTCTTCTCCCCCTTTTTTCTTGGCGCAAAATTAGAATCATAATTGACAAACCCATAGAGTCTCTTGGGTATGACGTATAATAAAACTGATCCGTCCTATGAATAAAGAAGGTAAAGAGAACGAGAAAGATGAAGAGAGGAGAAGGAAAAAAGAGAGAGAAGAATAAATTACTGAAGGGAAGAGAAAGAAAACCAGGAAGAGAGAGAGAGAGAGAGAGAGAGAGAGAACGTAAGGAAAAAGGAAGCCACAATGGAGTAAGAAATCAAAACGCCCTTGCTCTTTCTCTTTCTCTTTCTCTCTCGCGCCTGTCGGCCATTGTATATTCCGAACAAAAAGAAGGGATACGATACACCTATTTATCTTCATAAAAGGGCCGGCCCTATTTGAAAGAACGAACACCTCCTCCGTGAACGACAATCGAGACGAGTATCTACTAGTTCGGGCCTCCGTCTAAGCGATCAGGAATATACGCGAAGACACCGAACGCGCAACGTCGACGTTTTCTTATTCGAGAGTAGCTCTACAAGTGGTTGATACGCGCGTATGTATCCCAACGTGGAAACGTACCTACGTACCTACGTACATATACGTATGCGCACACATACATATGTACATACGTGTGTACATCATGTACGGTCTACTTGGGAACGAAATTGCGGAATTTCTCGAAGCGACGTAAGTTATCCGGTAGCATCCACTTGCGGTCGGTCTTTATTTGATTTACGAGAAATTACTTTCTGCTTCCCTTTTTTCCTTTTTTTTCTTTCGTTCTGTTTATTTCACTTTGGTACCGTGAAAGCTGCCGCGTCTAACGCATTATGCTGATCGAGAAGAAAAAAGTTATTTGGAATTTAGAAAAATAATGTAGTTGTTATATGTAAGTACGAAGTAAACGGAGTAATAGTAAACTACTATACCTACTAGTATAACTAATACACTATATAATGATATATAGTCTTTTAAATACTATAATAGCTCTACTATACTACATAGTGCTGAATAATAATCCTGTAATAATGCTACCATTACTGCTATATAAATATTAATAAAATCATAAAACGACGTTAACGAGACTAATGCCACAACGTATTACCCACCACTCGTATTCGTAAACGAGACTAAAGAAAACGTTCCAAACCTCTCTCACATTATCAACGATCGAAAGAAGGCGAGAATGCTTATTTAATTATGGCTGGCACACGATCGATGAGCACCTATTTGTATTTACCGAGAGCAAGCAGGACCGGCGAGGAAGTAAGTAAACAGGCTCGGGGGATAAAACGCGTACGATCGACTCGCCACGTTCACGGGAAAAAAGTAGAGCAGTAGTAGTAGTAGTAGTAGTAGTCCTCCTCGATCTGATTTATGGCTACTGTCCGACGAAAGATCCACTCTATGGAAAGAGAATAAGAGAAAAAGAGAGAGGAGGACAGAGTGACTATCCTTCCACCGGCAATCCCTTTCATCTTATCCGCAAACAGACGGATGTGTGTTCAGACTAATTTCACGTGGACCGAGAGACAGGGAAGTGTATTAGGACATCCATGCTTTGTTTCGAATAAACGAGAAATGTATCTTTTCGATTGTCTCCCTCGCACTCTCGCTTTCTTTCTTTCTCATTCACGTCCGGTCGACGTCTCTAGACAAAAAAAGACAAAAAAGAATGATTTTTGGTGGGAGCACTGCTAGGTAGATAGGTATACCTTCGTAGTGGTCGATTCTCCTATCGTTCCATACCAGGAAGCTTTCCAAATTACGAGGAATGATCGATGATACGAAAAATCGTGACGTTTATCCCACCACGTTAAACGTTCCCTCTCTCTACGTCTCTTTCTCTCTCTCTCGACTGTTACATCGAAGAAAGATCTTTCGAGAAATAACCTTTCTCGTTGTTAACTCTTCTCTGTCTACCTCTCTCTTTCTCTGCCTTCAAAAGTTTCCACGGTATAAAGTTCAGAATGGTAAGGAGTTCCCACTCGTAGTGGAAATCCACGTTCTTCTGCCGATAGGTCATAGGTCCTGGACAATGATGGTAACAACGCAATGAAACGCAACACACAAAGTTGCTATATGCTGTATATACATATATGTATAATATACGTACATCGTTGTTTCGAAAGAAAAATGGTACAACTGCAAAAGATATAATTTTGTCGAAGAACGAGAAATAAATCAAAGTGGAATAACTTGTAGGAACCGAGCGTCTTGTGTGTACGTCTTCTCTGCGTCGAGGCGTCTTCTCAACTGACTCCTTGTCGCTTAGGTCGCGGCAATTGTTTATCTGATTGCCCTCGTGACAACACATTGCTTTACGCGCTCTTTCCCTCTCTCTAACTCTTCCCCCCACTCTTTCACACAAGCTTAGCACGTATACATTGCACGCCACTAACACACACGTGTGTTCTCTCACCGATTCTCCGGCCACCACACACATATTAACAAACTTCTGATATTTCGGCAACGATGCAATTTCCCTCTAATGGCAATGAGTGTTATTACAGTTAGGCCATTGCTCTATTGAATATCTGGCATTTCTAAAACCAATGAGATGCATTTAACTAATTGTGAGAGTGACCCAATTTTGTAATCATGTCATCGTTTTTCATTGATTTTAGAATTTACGTTGACCAGAAATTTTTTATTCCTTTCAATAAGAACTATAAGCCTTTTAAGTATCAGACCCTTTTTTTATCATCTTGTATATATGTATATAATATATATGTATATCCTTCGATATTGTTCGACGCCCACACAAATCTCATCGTGCGTCTCTCTCACGCTTCACCACACGCATTGTCTGCCGAAGGTGTGGATTTCTCTATAGAGACTGATTTAATTACTACCGATCGACAGGGCCACCATCTCCCTCGATTTCAAAGAATTCGTGCATCGAAGGCGACGCACGATGGGTCCACTTTTAACTCTACGTGCAATCCACAGTTTTCTTTCTTTCTCTCTCTCTCTCTCTCTCTCTCTCTCTCCCTCTCTCCGTTTTACCCGGTTTTACCCGGTGACAAACATTGACACTCGAATAGCTCGTCCTGTGAGAGGAAGAGAGAACTGCATCGACTATCTCCAGTCAATTGAATTAATTGAATTGTAGGCGAAACTGAAAATGCGCTTCGATTTGAACATACAGAATCATTTAAATTAATATAAAAGATATTTTATTATGAAACAAAGCTTTTTACGATACTTGTCGAATTTGTCTCGATATCCACTAAAAAATGGATGTCAGAAAATTATAAATTGATTTATAAAAAATTAAAAGTGGCCTTAAAAAGTCCAAACGAATGTATGTACATACATACATATATCGATGATCAATGATATTTCACGAAATCGAACCCCGTTACGTTACCTTACGTTACGTTTCTCTTATAATTCATCTCCATAGCGAGGCTCCGATCGATACTCCTCCACCTTCGGTGAAGTTTCCAAGTAGTTTAGCATGCAAGCGTGAAAATTCCGAAACTAAATGCGCGTCGAGTTTCCAGGTACCTCGCCTCCTACCAAAATACATACACATACTTACGTAGGTACGCATCGGAGTTTCTAAGGGCAGTAATCGAAAATTAATCGACGTTATTAATCTTTAACGATTTCGACGCTATCGCAGTTTTTATCGATATTTCAGAAAATTGTATCCTTCAAGACGTGTTTCGATAGAACGAAAGAGAAAGAAAAAAGAATATAATAGAAAACAAAGTTCCTAAAGCTCCGGAAAGAATTAATTATACAAGGTGGTCCATTTAAATATGTATCTCCTTCAATTCCGATGACATAAAAAATATATCTTGTATGTAATTTAAATTATATCAAAGGACGTATACGCTGCAAAGATTATTTTTGTATAAAATACGTTCTTTGATGCCGCTCAAATTAAATAACAAATATTTGTCACGATTAGTCGTCATAACTGAAGGAGATATTTAAATGTACCACCCTATGCGTCTTTTCTCGCTGATTTCTACTACACGAGAAAACTTGCTTCGATTTTCTTCTCTCTTCGCTCGCGATCTTTCGTTTCGTCTGTGCTTCGAAAGAAACGGAGAAAGAGAGAGAGAGAGAGAGAGAGAGAGAGAAAGAGGGAAAAGGAAGAACGTTTACTTTGAACGAAGCGAATGGTAAACGGAGACCGGTAGAAATTGAATTGCAAGGAGGTGCAAAAAGGCTCTGACTGCTTGCCGTTCTAGCTGCCATCACCGTTTCTACTGCTGCTGCTGCTGCTGCTGCTGCTGCTGCCGTTGTTCGAGTAGGTACTTCGAAGGGACGTCTTAAAATTTCCACGTGAGGAAAGGGCTCGTTTTACGATAAAGATTTTACGCAGACCGGAGAAAACTTCTTCCACCGTAGGATGCCTGCCTTCTCGTATCTCGTTACCGAAAGACGTCAGATAGATCTATCCTAGTAGAGATGCGTCTTTCAATCTCGGCGAATTGCATCCTCCTTGTGCATCTCTTACATCGAGATAAGCAAAAATGGGAGAAAAGAAAAATGTCGCCGTAATATCTCCGTTGTCGATTTTCGTACGAACGGTTAATACAATCGAATGAAATCGGAAAAGTTCGGGAACAAATTTTATCGTTCATATGTCGATCCTTACGGAAGTCTGGATGGCAGATTTAAAAACTATAAAAAATTGAATTTAATATCTTTTTATTTTCACTTATCGTCTTCTATTTCTTTCTCATTGTGTCATTAATCTTAAACACGATCTAAATCATTCGAGCTTTTCAAAAGAAATAAAAGAAAACAAGAGATGATGTCGGCTACTTTTATAATCACTGATATTCGCTACTAAAAAAATCAATTGAAGTTAAATTATTGAAATCCGTAATGCATCGCACACCCATTGATTAAATTCGCGTGAAAATTTTGCATTATTGTCTCTAACTTAAATTCTATACTTTCGCGTCAAACGCAATCGATGAAAAGTGTGTTGGGGAAATGGGAAAAAGAAATGTATCTACCTACAGACCGACCATCGAATAATATATATTACACACACACACACACACACACGAAAGAAATTCACGTGGCTCGGCGAAGCGCAAGCCGTGATATCGCAATTTATACCTACGATTTCTTCCCGTAATAACTTTTCGTTTTCCATTCGACGCGCGTGCCTGCATAATGTTTCACTGGTTGCACACACTGAGTGCAATCTGCACAGTCAGCGTGTTACCGACTTTAATAAGCCTCATTGACATTCAGTCGGTGGAACGTGCCCCTTTTCTCACCCCCTCCGTCTCCTCGCCCTACTCGCCCCGCCCCCAATGCTTCTCGACAATTACCAGCATGGAGGAGAAGCAACGTACTCGCGGATAAATATTAATTTTCTTCTACTCTCTCTCCCTCCCTCTCTCTCTCTCTCTCTCTCTCTCTCTCTCTCTCTCTCTTTCACTTTCTCTTTCTCTCTTTTTCTTTCTTTCTTCCGGCGTACCAACGCACGATCGTCGACTTCATTAAACGACGCATTTAATTGGCCGAATCCTGAAAACTTGTATTTAAATCTCTTTTCTCTCGTAGTACGCTCTCGTTGCACTTTCTACCACCGTGCCAGTTCCAGTTAATAATCGTTTATTCGTACCAGCATTTTACTAATTAGCTGGATAATTAACTGTGAATGTTAGTTGTTTTTTTTAATGTACGTTACAATGGATCTATAATGTACGTTTTCGAAGGTACTGAGCTAGTAGTGGATAATTTTAAAACATTTCTTTTTTTTATTGAATATTATGTTTTATTACGAGTCGGAAAGATAATGAGGGACTTGCATTATGAGGTTTAACGTAACCAACCATAATCACGTTAGAGAAATGAACGGCTACGTGAAAGTGACGATCGTGTGGAAAGTGCGCGATTTTGAATTCGCGGTAAGGGGACATCGATGTCGGCTAATTGCCCGGACGAACGTGTTTCGCGCAAAGCGATTATCACCGCCAGAATGGAAGATCTGCGAAGCTATCTATGGAGTCGATAATCGAATTGGAGTCACAAAAATTCGCAACGAAATTCGGTGATCAGAAGGAACAGCTTTGACAACGTTTATCCTGGAAACGTAAATCTCTTTCCTCGCGCGAATAATTTATTTATTCGATTGCTTATCGTTTCTTGATGATAATAGTCTATATAAATTACCAGTATTGTCATTGTCAATTTGTTTTCTCTAATACAAGAAATCCTACTCGAATTTCAAAAATCTTGCTCTCGTTCCTAGTTCCACCCACCGAATCAAACTTTTTACTTAAGAAACACCATGGAAACATCAAACACGATCCCGACAAAGGTTCTCCTTCTCGAGACTCAAAATTCGCAAGTAAACGTCGGTCGGTAGCGAACGATTTAAAAAAAGGCATCGAACTGCGTTCGAGGTGACACGCTTCTAAATCGTTTCCTTTTACGTCGTAAAAGGTGATCGTGGGCGTTTCGAAAGGTCTCGAGCGGTCTGAAATTGGCAAGTCGCGGCGACGTAGTTCGACGTGGAAAAAAGAAAAAAAAATACGAAAGAAAAAGATGGATAGACGACTGATAAACGACAGGGACCATGTTAAAAGTGCGCAATTATTTTTTTGTGATTCTAAGAGAAGTGGAAAGGAGCCGGTTCGCAAGAGAAGCTGGATAGGTTATCTCTGTCCGATTGCAAGCTACCCCTAACTTTAGATAAAAATATTGCAATTAAAATTACCGGCAGTAAGTAAGATAACGGAAATTGCGCTAACCGAGTAATGAACCGGGAAATTGGCAAAAACCTGATAAGAAAAAATTATTGAACTTTAAATGACGTTACATACTCCAGGATCGTGTTAAAACCACCCGAAAATCCATAAACGTAACGAAAGCGGCCGCAGTAACACCGTACAGTCATTTCCCGCGTTTAGTGTGCAATCCGAGACAGCTTCGATATCGCGTCGAGGATGGCAACTCGTGAGAACGAGCACGCTACCTCCTTTGAGAATTCGCTTTTGATCCTTGCGCGTGGGTGTCGATCTGCTTACGATCGAAAAGGTCAACGACGATTTAATCGATTCGGATTAAGTTGAAAACATACATCTCAACAAAAATACCAAGGAAGAAGCAGAAATCCAAATCGTAACTCGTTCGCGCGATAAAATTACGAAATGGCTCGTCGCGTACCTCGATTAACCTTTCATGATGCATTCCTATCTTGATCGGCTATAAATGTATGGAATGGTGTTCTCTTTAAGCTTGGATCGATCGTGGACATACCCCGCTGAGTTATATTTCTTGTCTCTTCCTTTCTTTTTTTTTACAAGCTAGAGTACGTGTACGATGAAAATAGGTAAGGTTTGTCTCATATATTCATTCTTACATATCGTCGACTGATTGAGAAGGGTCTAAGAAAAAGAATAAACGTGATGCTGGGATCCGTTGATACAACCGTATTCTTTTAAAATATTCATAGGATCTCGGAGAAGCGTCATGGAGGCGAAAGAAAAGAAAGAAAGAAAATAGAGAAAGAAAAAAATAGTCGGGGCGGGGAGGGGGGTATCTTCGAGATACGCATAAATTACGTATTTGGGTCAAGCAGTGTGTACAATAATACTCGACACACACAAATGTAAGAAGAGATTCTAGTAGGTACTCTACCGTAAAGGTATTATATAATTCCCTTCGTAGCCGGACCGAAAAACAAGTATTGTAGCCGAACTGACCTCAGCGGGACTCAAACTTGGGACTGTCGTCTCCCGAGGCCAGTGATAGCTATATCAGCTGAACTATCGTACTAGTTGACGTTATACACTTCATCGCGTCTTTTCTAACAATAATATTCCTAACTGTGAGGGCTCCTTTATGAAAGGTCCCGATTCTATATATACAGAGTGGTTCATCTACTATCTAAATATTTTTTTCGATTGCGATGACAAAAAATAAGTTGTATGCAATTTGAACGGTGTCAAAAGTTAAATACGCTGTTAAGAATATTTTGCTGCCAAGATTATTATTTTTTAAAGTTTTCATAGTCACTGGTGGTTTTCTTGAATGTATATGTATATACGGAGTATGTAAATGCTACCCTTAAGTGGACCACTTTGTATAGACACATACATACTCACAGACGTATATATGTATATATATATACACATTGCGATCACGTATAACGCCTCAAAATTAATCTACATGGAAACGTCCGCGACGACTGTCCGTCGATCGTGAGATTCTGCCTACGAATGGTCACGTTAATTAAAGCCTCGATGCAATTTCGTAATCCTCGAGCTCGGGATAATCCGCGATTTAAGCCAGGCGAATCGAACTTTGTTGCTCGTACAGCAGTAAGACTCTTCTTACTCTCACAGTTACACTCACGCGCTCATACAGAGACAGACATATACACGTACAGAGAAACGCGAGTTCTTCCCCCGTTAAACGTTCTAATCCCACGGGCGGAAACTTGTCGCTTCTTTCAGGAAACAGATTACACCAGGATGTTAAATAAACAGTAGAAGATAAATCGTGAGATGTAGAAGTTGATGGGAATCGAAGAAACGTGTCATCGAGGACGATATTTCTGATGTTAGCCGACAGGGATTTCTAGGGTGTTCCTAGACACGATTTTTGAAAGACACTAGTAGCATCCTCTACGTGATCCACCGGTTAGAACAATGGAGTCCTCTAGGCATCTCTGGTCTGCTCATGTGCACCCCACCGAAGTCTGCTTTGTGCGCGAAACAATGCTTCTTCTACTGAAAGAAACCACCAGCACCACCACCTCTCTCTCTCTCTCTC
>JAIFRP010004366.1:198115-215993 GCA_032403825.1 Odynerus spinipes
CCACCTCTCTTTCCTCTGTCTCTTTTACCTTTTCGCGGTGGTAACGAATGAGACAAAGTTAAGGGGGAACGAAGAAAAGTAAACGACTGTGGAAGGAAAAATTGACGATAAAGAGAAAAAGAGATAGAGAAAAAGTTTACGGTAAATAGAATGAGTATGTACGTAGAATTCGGTCGAACATTAATTAATTACGTGATTCACTTAGATATTAGAAATTTACTTTTAACTCGCAGTCTTCGTTTAACTCTTTTACAGTAAATTACAAATAACCTTCTTACGAGACGAAAAATTCTTACCATGTAAAATGAGATTTTATCTAGGAAAATCCTTTTAGAAACATTCGTATCCGTGAAGTACACGAGCGGCAATCGAATCAGCAGTACAGCTTTGAAGTACGGACTCTATTAATCTAATCCAAAGTTTCCTGTTATACAAGGATCCATCGAAATTCTCAAACCGTGTTCTATCAAAAGCGCATTCTCAAAATACGAATATGCACCTGTGTATGTATGTGCGGCTTTCGAATAACAGTATTTACATATGCGATCGTCATATAACACCGTATTTATATTTTGACTCCTGTATAATACAATATTTGTACAGGTGTTCCCCATAGAACGCAGTATTCCCATAAATTACTCTCGTAAAGCTCGATATTCGCATAAGCGACTCGAAAAAACTTGCGATAACGTCCGATCGAGTTGAAATTTTGCACGGGCCTTTTGCTTGAATCCAGATAGTCATTACTAAACGGATTTTTAGATGTCGATTTTTTTAAGTTCGTATTTGATATATCATACTTTATATCGCAAAACGTGGTATTCGCATAAGCGATTCCCATAGAACGCGGTATTTAAATAGACGACCCTCGTCTAACACCGAAGTATTTACATAAATAATAATTAAACTCTCATATAACACGATATTCATATATACGTATACCTATCACCTACGAAATACATTCGATTTACCCCTTTTTTCGTGATCTGCCTCTCCCTCTATCTTTTTTTAACCTCCTGTCATACACTTGCCCATTCCATATAAAGGTATCGGATCGTCCATTCACGGGACTACGAAGGAGAATGCCAAGGCGTCCTCTCGTCGCGGCAGGCACGTGGGTGGTAAACGATGTAGGAGGTAGACGAACCTATCCCGTCGCCAGAGTCGTTCGAATGGAAGCGAGGAAGAGAAGGAGTAGAAGGAGACGGTAACGTAGTGCCTTTCCGAGAAAAACCGGATTCGTCGAGTTGAAAATCGCGTTCTATGGCGCGTAAACGACGTTAACGAGAGTGCATACACACACACACACACACACACATCCCATCTTACTTCTCCTCTGATCGCGATATCGAGTCTCGTGAGTCTCTACTCCATTCTTTCTATTTTACACGACGCTTATCGGTAACGCTGTTTTAAGCTCTAGAAAAGCGACACGAGTTAGTTGATATTCCGCGAGATAGAAAATGTCAAGTAGAGCATGCTGCTTTAAATTTCAATCCTAATTCGATGTTTATCATAAACCCACTCATGTTTTCATATTGCGTCGAGTATACAGAGTGAACCGTGTAACGTGATAACTTTCTTTTAATAACGGAGTTAAAAAGATAGGATTTAAAAAATAGCTTACAAACAAAATAGCGTAACGAGCTTGCGGTCTTCTCTGTATATTATCGAACAACAAGATTTCTAGTCGACCAACGACGTAATTACGAAAACGATCAATTTTCATTCGATGACATAACACGGTTCGTCTCGCGTTATAACTTAAAATTAAAAGCACTCTGGAAATCGTGTTTAAAGGGAAAAAGAAAAGACTCACTGAGCGATTCACGAACGATAACAAGCTTCAAGACCGAATTGAAGAAAGACAGAATAGACGACACTCGCACACGACGTAACCCAGTCACATGGATTTTTCGCGAGAGCTTTTTGAACTCGAGAGCGCGCGACACGACGTCGAGGAGGCGGTGGAGAAGGAGGAAGAGCAGAAGGAGGGTAGAGGGGAAAGCATTTATCCGAACGAGCTCGTCCCGCGCAAAACTTTCTATCTTTGATACCATCTGCCGAGAATGGCCGATTCAAAAGGGAATACCTCGGTTGGTGGCTTTGTGCCGCATCCGTCGTGCCGTGTCGCCGCGTGGAAGCTACGGAATGCATGGAGCGACGAGCGAGCGAACGAGCGACGAGCAAAAGAGAAAGAGAGGGAGAGGGAGAGAGAGAGGGAGGGAGATAGGCATCCCGTGTAGTACGGTACTGCTTTCGTTCAATGGAGATCGCAGATGAAACCGGAAGAAAGCTCTCGATGTGATAAGTCCTACGTGCACGCTATTACATATATACTTTGACATGTGTATGCGTATGCTCGTGAATATACAGGGTGGATCGCTTAACCTTCGACTGATTTTATAAATTTCTATTATCATCTATCAAAGGGATTTTTATAATTAAATTTCAAACAATTTCATAGACACAATCAAGTAGATTTTAATCAAAAGTTGAATATCCATTCCTAGCCAACAATCTTTGACCCTTAAAAGAAAAATATTTGGCCACTAAACCTTAAGGGTTAACTCGTAACAACGTTGTTAAAAAATTAACGAAATTCCCCGGTGGACGATTAATAGTGAATCTTTTAAACTCCTAAGTTTCTTCTTAAAGTCTCACAAGCGTGTATGTAGATAATATATTTTCTCGTGAGGTTACTTCCCCCGTAATCTAAGCGCCATAGCAAGTTATGTAAGACGTTACGTGAGCGATCTAGCGTGTGTAAGTGTGTCGCCGATGTAGTCTCATTACGGAAGAAAGAACGACGATATCGCGAGCCCCGAAACGAGATGCAGAACTTAAGCTCGTGGAAAGTTTAACCGCCTTAATCGTCGAAGCTTTGCTACTGGGAAAAAGTCTGAACGCGCTGCTCCTGGCACCGTACCTCCTATCCCCTTCTACGTACTCCTCTTCTTCCACTTGTTCTTCTTCTTCTTCTTCCTCTATGTCCACTTAAGAGTTACAAAGTGAGGAAAAAGCGAGACGAGGTAACGTCTATCGTTTGAATACATAATACGGATATTACGCTCGGTGTCTCGTATACACGAAATCTCACGAAATGACGATAATTACGAAAAAATAGGCCACGACAAATTTCATCCGTATCGACACCCACCGGTCAACGTCCGATAACGACACGAACGAAATGATCGGTCCGTGACATAATTAATAATTAATGAAAATTAGGTAATCTAGGGAAATGAGGAAGGAAGAACGACGAAAATAAGTGGCTGAATATGAAAGCTAACGAGAGGACAATGCAATGTGGCTGAGTTAGAGGGTCTCTTTAAAAGAGAAGAGAAGAGAAGAGAAGAGAGAGAGAGAGAGAGAGAGTTAAGTTACGGTAAAAGCGTTTCGGAGTCCATTATTTCGTACTTATTCTAGTCGTTGAAAGTACCCACTGGTCTTACGTTATACAATCCCGCGAAAGTATTAATTATGCTGTCGCGAATAGATTAATCGTCCGTTATTGTGCTACCCACTCCATTAACGTTCCTTCGAGCGAGAGCACGTTATTAATATATTATATATATATATATATATATATACACATCGACTCTAGCATAACAGTTAATAGACCGCGAGAGTTTACTTCGGTGTGGGCGCATATGTGTTCGTGTCACCTGTCGATTCTCGTTTGATGAAGATACTTATAAACGTAGATACATATATGTATGTACATATATATGTATATCGTGAAGCATATTTAAATATTTAAAAATAGATACCCACTCGGCACGACTCGATAAGGAAACGATCTTAGAGCTCTGATTCTTTTCTCGTCACGACCTTCGAAACGGATACTCGGTTACCTCGAGTTTGTCGAACGACCGTTTGATACCCGGATGAACGCTCGTTAGCGTTAGACAGGGAACAAAAAAAGAAAAAATAGAACACGTATAGGACAGTGCCGTAGATAACTCAAATAAAATATGGTACATGTGTAAAAAGTGATAAAAATCGGTAACGATACTTTGCCGGGCTAATGTCAAGTTTAACAAAATATGTTAACCTGAGAACTATGTTAACTTATATTAATCTAGTTTTCTATCATTGATGGTTTAATGCAAAAAAAAAACAAAGTGTCACCGCTCAGCTCCCCTCGGAACACCTCGGCATCGCTCGGGTCAGCTTAACTAGTAGAATAATTATCTTTGCATACCATGTCTTATGTATTATGAGATACACGATGTAACGAGTCAGCAATGATCTTACGATGAACTTTTTTTTCTTACATTTCTATATGAATCCCGAGGCTCTAGCTTCGATCAAGGACATTAATATAATTGTAATTTATTGGACACTGTTACGAGCTCATTAGCTACGTAAGAACTTACGTTAGGAGAAAACTCTAAAAATGTATAGTTACACGCACGCGATGATTACAAACACATAAATACATGTATGAAATAATCAATTTTGTTTCTTCCGAATTTCTAGAGAATACACGTGTAGATGAAAACTTTGACAGATTTAAAAGGAATCGAACACGCGAGCACGTCGTTAACGAATAAGAGAGGGGGATGGAGACAACGCAAGGACGCGTGCTCGTGCGTGTTTACGTGTCGTGCTTCTGATCGCGTAAAAATAATTCATGAACCCGTAGAACGAAGATAACGACCTTCGAACCAATCAGCTCGTGACTCTTGAGTCTTCCTGCTACTAACATAAGAATCATCATAACAAAACATAAATACGATCTAATAAATTCTTCCGATTGTTCTTGTTTCCTTTTTTTCTTGTTATCTTTAACCCCTCACGTGTATTCGTGCGATCGAGCATCCGTTTCCAATCGAATCCGAAAAGGCGGAAATCCACGCGAGCGCGCGCGCGTAACCGAGAGAAAGGGCGTAAAGTCGATGGTGTACCGCGAACTCCGGTAAATTTCGCGTTTAAGCGAAACCAGAGCACAAACTGGCCGATTTAACGGCTGGCCGAGATAATAGGTCGTGGGCGCTGTAAAAAGACGTTCTGCGATTTACGAGCCGAACAGGTACAGAACGAGGTAAAAGCGATGATACCTGACTCATGAAAATCGTCTTAAAAGTTTTCGTCGAAAGGTCGACCGAGAAAAGTAAAATGGTGAAGAGGGAAGAGGGAGAGGGGGGAGGGAAAAATCATGAAAGGAAACGAGCGGAGTTCCACGGAATTCCAAGTTTGATGGTGCACGGAAATCGATGACCGTCCTGAAGTGACATATCCATCGGATTGCGGTAGGTCAGGCACGTTTCTAACCAATATCGAGGGTGTCCGTACGGCATACCAAGAACCCCCGTTTTGTCGAGGTCCCGCCTTG
Organism: Odynerus spinipes; assembly: GCA_032403825.1. Taxonomy (NCBI): domain Eukaryota; kingdom Metazoa; phylum Arthropoda; class Insecta; order Hymenoptera; family Vespidae; genus Odynerus; species Odynerus spinipes. The sequence continues at coordinate 203,457 of JAIFRP010004366.1, forward strand.
TAACTCCTTACCGAGGATCTCAATTTCTATCTCTGTCTCTCTAAATACGATAATCTGAACGTAACTCGAAATTTTAACGAGATTTCAGATTTTACATTTTTCTCGTTAACCCGATGTTGTCATCGCATATATAATACACTTTTAATATTAATTATCTAATCACATCGATCTAATCAATCTAAGCATAATTTAAAAAATTTAGAGAGAAATAATTTTACATTTTTTTCTTACTAACTGGATGCTATCGTTTTTATAACACGTTCGTAATTTAAATTATCTAATCGCCTATCTAATCGATCTAAGCATAATTTAGCAAATTCCGAAGAAAATAATTTTACATTTTTCTGACTCAATGTTAATATCATATATACAATACATATTTAATTTGAACTATCTAATCACCGATTCAATCAATCTAAGCATAATTTCGAAAATTCTCGAAAAGATAGTATTATATTATTCTCGGTAACTCGATGCTTTCGTCGAATGTATAGATACATATTTAAATTCTAACTAGCCAATCATCGATCTAATCTCTAAACCAGGTAATAAATATAATTTATACGCCCCCTCCCGCCCTGATCCTCCCTCGCCGCCGTTCATTTCGCATAAATCTCGGCAGAGCAGAAAGCTGGTATTTCGCGCGAAGCTTCCACCCACGAAGCCTTTACCTACTTTCGAGTTTCTCAGCTCTCTTCCTCGTTCCTACGCTCACGAGAAGCACGTAAACCTGCGACGGCAGCTCGTAGTCGCGTTCTCGATCGGTCACCGCGGTATTTAAATTATTTAAGAGCTTCCCCGTCCCTGCACATTCTCTCTCCTCCCCCCTCCGCCCCTCTGCAACCCATCACCTACCGGCTGCTACTGCCGATTAATTAATGGAAGGTGGTGTCTGGCGAGAACGTAGCGTGGAAATTAGCAAACTCGAGATAAGCGACTAATTTGTCCCACCTAGTCGACTCTTCCTCGTCTTTGTCTTTCTCATTTTCTAATTCGCACTTCTCTTTCCTCTTTCTTTCTTTTTTTCTCTCTTTCTTTTCAACAACAGCCCATAAACTTCGACTTTCGTTAGGACTACGTCCTAGATAGTCGAATTGTTAGAGCGTTCGTTTAAATCGATTTTCCCTTCCTCGTTCGGAAAGGGGGAAAGAAATAGGCTATCGTGAGAGGAGGCACATCGATCCGGTGACAATTTAAGAAAAGGGAATAAATCGAGACCGGAAGTACATCAAACACAAAGGGAAAAGGTGGTTGGTTGGCAGTGAAAGGTCCTCGGCACCCGTATCACCACCCATTGTACGAACAAAACGACGAGGATCATTATCTCGTAAATTCTAATCCTCCCTACCTATACCAGGGGCCCTCTCTGAGCGTTCGCTTATTGTTCCACCCACGCGTTTACGTAAATTCTCGTCGTCCACGACACACCCCCTACACCCTCCCCGCACTCCTATCACAACCACCTACTTTAACCCACCGTTCCCTTCTTCCACTTTCGCGAGAAAGAAAAACTACCCTCTGCCGCCCGCAGCCCTTCCTTCATCCTCTGCTTATTCTTATTCGGACGACGAACGGGAACGAGGAAATTCGGCGTGGGCGACGAAATCGTTTCGACTTTGTCTTTCGAAAGAAGAAAGAAGCAAGAAAAGAATAATGAAAGTGGATCGATCATTTTTCCCCCCTCTCTCTCTCTCTCTCTCTCTCTCTCTCTCTCTCTCTCTTTCCTTTTACTATACCTACGAAATACCTACTTTTAGTTTTTCTAAATTTCCCACTTTTCCCTTAATCGCGATAGAAAGTTTAAGCTAGCAGACCGATGGCGGTCAATTAATCGCGAGTCTCGTTACTTTCTCGAGTTATCAGTGAAATTCACGAGGAGATCCCTCGTTAATTTCACTGCTCCGAAATTACGTAACTCGAAGAAATCATCGAACTCGTGCAACATTCATTCTTCTAATCTACCCAAAGTCGAATTCTCTTCTCGACTGCAGCCATAATGACTAGACTTACGGAAACGCGAGATTCGCTAGTTACAAGTTGACTCCGTATCCGGGTCGAAGTTTGCCTCGCAAAAATCGTTCTCCAACTTTAGAAATATTTTTCTTCCTTTCTTTCTTTTTTCTTAAACTTCATAGGAGATAAACGAGGAAAGGCGGTCTCGGAAAACGGTGAAAATATATAATATTTTTCGTCCCTCGTTTTAGCGAGATATCGTTTACTTTTTTCTTCAACCACCCCACAACCCCGACCCCTTAGCGGCCACCAGCTCCGTCGTTTCCACCCAGGTCTCGTTTCGAGTATCTTTTAATTCACTCGGCTAGATCGTTATATTTACGAATACACGCGCAAGTTTCGACCGAGTTCTCTTTCAATTCGGAAAACGGAAAAGCCTCGGGATATTTCTACGTACTGAGAATATAACGGGTAAGCCCTTCGTTTCTCTATCTCTTCCTCTATTTATCTATCTAGGAATCCCTCCCTCTCTTTTTCTTTCTTTATATCTTTTTCTATCTCTTGGTCGTCGTCACGCTACGAGATTTTCTATCTTCCTACCCTCTGGAAGGATTGAAAAGGTCCTTCGCGTCATCTTTACGTCGTCCTCGGTGAACCTTCGCTAAAATTGCTTCTCTTTCTCCCTCTCTCCTTCTCTCTCTCCCTCTCTCTCTTTCTCTCTCTCTCTCTCTTTTCTTCCTTTCCCTGTTATACGAACGTACATACCTACACGAAGAAGTGCCCAACGCTTTTGTTCCCGTTCTGCTTTTAAGTTCGCCGATGATGTTCAAGAATACAAATGAAACTCGCTCGCTCGCTCGCTCGCTCGCGGCTATCCACGCGCGACACACTCCGCGCGAGAGACGGTGATAGGAGGGGTAAAGGCTGGGTAAAGAAAAATTCGGAAGTGCAACTGGCGTTGGGCGGCGGACTTGTGAAAAAGGAAAGAAGAAGAATGGAAGGAGGAGCAAAAGGAACGAGAGAAAAATATCGAAGTCGATGGAACGGATGTGGTCGTGCCGAGAATGAAGTGAAACTCGAACGAGCGCGCCGTCATCGGGAATCGAGTACACCGCCTGTAAGAAGAAATCCCGATATCGTACCACCATAAAAAGGGGAATAAGAGAAGGAAATAAAATGCTCGATGTACTGGAGCCTTGTAAAGAAAAGAAAAGAAACGAGAGAAGATACAAAAATAAAAAGACCGGTCCTTTGGGCCAGCCTGGCCGTTCTATGTGCTCTATGAACCCTCGGTTGGTAAACTTTGATGATTTCGTAGCATTAATGGAACGTCATAAATATTTCGTTACGTTTACAAATTCAAATGTTCATCCATCCGCTATCTTTAATTGCTACGATTTTAACAAAATGTAAGCTTCTGGTGGGCACCATTTTATGACTAAAGACTCATTTAATTTTTTTTATAAACATCAGGTCAATCCATTCAGTCATTCAGACGCTAGAGTTTGTACACAGAAACACGCATTTAAATTGTGATATGAAATGTAAAGATCCAAAAGAATTTTTTTAATATTACAAGTATAATAGTTTCCGAGATAATCATCTGTTGCATTATTCCTAAAAGCTACAAATGATACGAAAATAAAAACAGGAAAATGTAAAATTAAAATAAGCATCGCACAAATAAAAAAAATAATAATAATATTCAAGCACATCATTCGCCATAACGTTACTTTCGCGAATAAACTTTCATGCTACCTGCTACCTCGTCAACATAATACAACTTTAATTAAAAAGGAAATATATTAAATAGAGCCGAGATACGCGAACACGTTGTACGTACACGTGATCGTGGTCTTTAACCGATCGCGTACCGTCCAAAGGAGAAAAACGTTCTTTTTACGTTCCTCTTTCAAGCTCTAAGTGTACATACATCTACTGACGAGACGATAAGGTCCGATAAGGTACGCAGAGGGTGGAAATAGCAGCGATATGAAAAAAATTAAGGCGCGAGGGAAAGCTCGGCGTACGTAGTACGTTTACGCGCGATATTCCACGTGAAACTTACCGATAAGTCTGACCATAACACGTCCTTCTCCACTTATTATTATCGTCGCCGATCTGGGACCCTCTTTGGATTTTCCTTCTGTTTTTTACTCCGTTCTCTCCTTCTGTTTCTTTCCCTTTCTCCCTCTCTCTCTCTTTCTGTCTGCTTCTCTCTCTTTCTTTACCTTTCTCTACTTCTCTCTTCGTCTTTAAAAATAACGTCTCCTCCTTCAAGGCTTTGCCCTTCGCGCATCAACCCCGAACCACGAATATAAGAACTTTTCCATTAACGAAAGGCTCTAATGATCAACCGATGAAATTATCCGTCCGTCGAGACTTTTACTCGCCCGATATCATCTTCTCCTTCTTCTCCTTCAGCTCTTTAAAGCCCCTTCTTCTACCGTGCTGCTTCCTCTCTTCCCTCTTGCCATCTCAACCTTGTCTTCATCGTCGTCGACTGACTTCGGAGGTTCCTCCTCGCTAAACATCGAAATGGAGAGGGCTTTAAGCCCGGATAATGCGTCATACCGGTAAATTCGCTTTTTTCATTCCCCCGCGATCCTCAGAGAAGGAAGCTTTCGAAATGACGTGATAACGCCGATTTAATAAAGTACGTGTTACTCGATTTAGCTCGCGAGGCGCGAGTAACATAATTGAGTCCACCGAGTTAATGGAGAATTATAGTATAATAGATGTTCCCCGTTTAGTTTATCGATTTTATTATTTAACAAATTTCAACGTCCGGCTTAATAAACGCGGCAACACACACAGTGGCTATGACGTATAACGATTCTTCTGTATGGTATCTCGAAATATGATACGAGTGAATGAGAGATAGATAGATAGATAGATTAATTTATTTATGCCTAGTACAATGTTAGGCAAAATAGAATGTAACGGAGAGTACAAAGATATGATATCGTAAGCATATAAATTCGGAAATTACAAAAGATTGGAGATGCAAGAATAACAAAAATGAAACTAAAACTAAAACTAAAACTAAAACTAAAACTAAGACTAAGACTAAGACTAATTGAGCTAAGCTTAACAGAAGGGAGAGAGAAAATGAAAATACAAATGAAGGCAATAAAGCTATGAGACAATAAAAGACCCACCCTAGGACGCTGGAGCTCTCTCTCGCTCAACTAAATAGCGGTGCAAGGCAGTTTTAAATGATTGCAAACAATCCAATCAAGAGAGAGAGAGAGAGAGAGAGAGAGAGAGAAATTCGTCGTTGATCAACTATTGTTTAATACATATGTCGTTATAACGAAGTTAACGTTACTGCAATACGTTTAATACAATCGACGATCGTTACTATATCCAACACGGGGTCTTCGAATATTCTGCGAAATAAGCACTAAAATTTCGATTACGCTCTCTAATTATAGCCGGTAAACAATAATAATTGCTTTACGTGCTCGATTATTTTCCATCACCACTACCACCACTATCAGTAGCACGAGCACGACGACCGAACGTGACGTAAATAATACGACGAAGTACGCGATCTGGATCTCCTTCGTTCCTTTGAAATTAGGCCACTTTTATGAAGGTCAGCGGACGCTTGCGTGAGCTTAATAATACTACTTCGTATATATTGGAGTACCACGTTGATTCGACGAAAAAATGAATTTTCCCTCTCGAAGGTTTCTGTCGGTATTCTTCGCGCAGGAACGCGACCTTAAATAAAAAACGAAGAAAAATAAGAAGAGAAGAACGGAGGCCTCGAAACGTTACCCTCGTGTTCGATCGGGAAACAGAAAAAAAGGACGAAACTGTGAGGAGGGATTCTAGTGCTCGACTGCGAAGCTATAAATTAGTTTCGTGGAAACTTTGATAAAAAGCGGCGTTGCGATCGACTGACCCCCCAGCGAGATTCGAGAACCTGGAATCGTAACAGAGTTACCAGACGAATTCTCTGACACGTTACACTTACGTCATTTACGTCCCGTGACATAACTTACGTTTCTTCACATTTTGATACTCCCACAAAAAAAATTATGTTACAGAAATAAAAAATGTTTCATTTGTTTAAGCAATGCCAAGGGTATAGCCGCGCGTTCTCATCGAACGAGAGACAAAAGTAAAATTAGCGGTGCATCGATTGTCCGAGAGTAGTAAGCGGCCATTGCTTCAACTATATATATACGTATATGCACATAGAAACGTAGAAACGAGTATATTTACCTGTGCGCCTATACATCCCCAAACGTACGTTTCCCTGGCCATAGGTTCGCGTTAGATATCGGAACGATGACACGATTGATAAATTTCGAGGTGAAACGAGTCGACGTATCGCTTTATGAATAGAGACGTGTAGTTTAAGCACGAACGACCATATACTACGGACCTTTTTTTTATATCCCCCTGACGTCTATTTATACAATTCGGCCGCGGACAGTGTCGTAGATCAATCACGTAATCACAATGCTTCTTTTGCACGAGCGAACGGAGGAGCTCTAAAAATAACAAATTAGCTGCGCGACCGAGGACTTCGATCCGTTCTGTTGAATACCGAGCGTGCGATAGCGTAAAGCCGAGGCCACGAATTTCTTCCTTCGTGAAAATCCTGTTTCTCTTCTTTCTTTCTTTCTTTCTCTCTTTCTCTTCTGTTCCTCTTTCCTTAACTCGAGATTAAGGAGAACGGGGCTTTATCACCATCGTCCGAGAGAAAAAAAAAGAGGAAAATTTTTAGCACGAAGAAGCTGAGCCCTTGGCTTCGTCCGTCGTGTTTGGAGAGAAGAAGGATCGATAACGCAAACTAACTCGCCTCCGCGAGTTTATCAATGGAAATGAAAGGAAACTAGAAACGCTTCCTCTCTTTTTCTTTCTCTTTCTCTTTCTATCTCTATCTCTGTCTCTCTTGTCTCCTTCTAATATCAAACATCGACCTTACGAATTTCCGAGTAGAAAACCCCCCGCTGACCTTTGGACTTTCCGTCCTCGCAGTCAGTGGTAACGCACCGTACGTGCACTAGAGCAGACAAAACAAGCGCGCAGTGGTAACGGCCAACGCCAACGCTTGGCCACGCGCAAACGGTCCGAATATGATTTTTCTCTACTCGTTCGCGTTGCCCAGGAAATTAAACTCGCAGTATCCGCTGATGTCCAAGGTAGGTAATAAAAAAAGGAAAAACGTATATGTACCAAAGGAAATAGCCAAGCACGTGGGTGTAAGGTCGTCGGTGTGTGATTTTTATTAATCACACGGGGATACTAATACATGGTAGAAATAACAGGAAGATCGATGGTACGTGATCGAAATTCTATATCAGGGGTGGCCAAATTGTGGCTCCCGAGGAAGAGTTGGATTGCAATTTCTTTTTTTTTTTTTTGCTAAAAGATTATATCGATTTATAAATTATATCAAGGTACGGTTTAATATCTACAATTTTTCAATAATATTCTTATTCCAAAAATATGTATATATTATATAAGTATCTTTCTATTGCGAACTTGGCCACCCCTGTTCCATGTAACGCGACGAATCGTCGTTCGTTCGTTCGTTCGTCTCGTTTATCTTTCATGTCTCTCCATTAGTATCATCGCGCTTTTCACACGCCCACCTTTTAGGAAGGTCTCGAGTTCGTTAAAGTCACACTCGGTCTATTCTTATCTCTCTTTCTATCTATCTATCTATCCCTATCTCTCACTCTCCCTTTCGATCCCTCATTCACTCCTACTACCTTCAACGTTCGCAATACTTCAAAGAAAAGACGACTCATCCACGTTGCTATGTAGACGGGCATACGTACGACGAAAACGACGATATCGCTCTCAAAAATGATATCTCTTGGCAGGGACGGCCAACGAGAAGTTTTCGTGCAACGCGCGAGATCGCATGTACCCCTTTTACCGTTCGGAAATACTTCGTTTCCGTCGTCGTCGTCGTCGTCGTCGTCGTCGTCGTCTCGCTTCGTGATCGAATACACCCTCGGAGAAAAGCGGTCGGTCCTATTTTCTACGAGCGTATGTAGTACGTGTTTTACCTACGTATACATATATGTACGTATATATGTACTTTAATACGTGGACACATATGTACGTTGGATGTAACTCGTATATACGTATACGTGCCCGCGAATAGTACGAGTACGTGAAGTATCCGTTCGTGAGTCATGTTCGACCTATCTCAGCAGCTTTTGTCTCTGATCTCACACGATAGATACCCCTTCCGCGTCCGAGCATCACGCGATTCTGATTTCGAGCGTACCTTTCGTACGAGGTCGCCCGACTCGAATGATTCGCGTCCCTTAAATTAACGATCCTTGGCTATTAAACCGATTCGAGTTTAGTGGCGGCAATCTAGTCAGGAATCTCGTATTTTTAGGAGAATTTGCGAAATTTCCTAGAGACCGTCGGTGAAATGCGAGTTACGAGCCAACGAAGATACGTATTGTCTTATATATTATATCACAGATACTCGTTATATTCTATAAATAGATATGTATATCTATAGATAACTACACTTGGACGAAATATAACTTGTCAAACAATTTTTTTGGTGTTACTCCTCTTTCATAATAAACGACTCATATAATGACACGTATACAAAATTATGTTACAAAAAGAACGGGAACGATTTGTGCAATTTAGGATCTCAAAAAAATAGAAAAGAGAAGGAAAAAAATTTTCTCCGTGAGAAATTGGCCAAGTATAGTTGGAACGAATCCTTCGAAGTCTAGTCACGATCGAAAGCAAATGCAACGATGCCATGTCTCCCACGAAAGCCAGACGGGAAAAAAGGAGGAAAAGGAGAAGGAATACTCGTTTTCTCTTGTACCTCTCGTTACTACCCACGTAGTCGCGTTTAAAAACATGCATACTACCGTAATGCCGAAGATTACACGGATAGTAATTACGAGGAACGCGTGTAAACGGGTTGAAAAGCACGTTGGAAGGTTTACACGTGGCGAGTGAATCTCTATTCCGGTGGTCCATTATTCGATGGACGACTGTGTGAGTTTATACAACTGTTCGTGCGCGCGTGCGTACTTGACTAACTACACAATGCATGTCACACATCCACCACAGATTTATCTCTAGTTTAAACTGTACAATACACGTCACACATTCATAAGACACACACAGGTATGCACTATATATATATATATATATCAGTCGTATCAACGATGCAATACATGTCGCACATCTATTGTATATATTTATTCCTCCTATAGACTATACGGTACATGTCACATACACATAATTGATATCAAACTCACACACAACACACTTACACCAACCATATTACTTACGTACTTACGCACTTACTCATATACACAAACCACTTACATCAACCATACACACGTATCACTCACGTCAATTACACATATCCGTACCACTCGCATCAACCACACCTACATATACATTCACACATGTCGCTCACTCCACACATTAACATACCACTCAAATCAACTTCGCACATGGGCGAACATATATGCACAAGCTATATCACAATACCCAGATCCAACCACACCAGGTATCAACCACACACGACACATATACCATACATACAAAACTATACCTCCTGTACCACACATATACAACTCACTCGCAAACGAGAACACACATTCTCGCACTTGTACGAGCACGACAAACCTAACACATAGCTATCTACGATGAAAAAAGTAAAGCGGTGTTGCAATGTACAGGATTGAAGCGCGCTACGTGTTCCCAACGCGTACGCCAATGTCGATGAATGTACCTAACCTACGACACGTGTTTTAGATGCGAACAGAAACTACGAGAGCAAGAAAGAAAGAAAGCAAAATAAAAAGAGACAGATAGAGAAGTGAGCTAGATATATACAAAAGGACAGTATTACTCTCTTTTCTCTGGAAGGACGAGAAAGTGAACGAGGGGTTGAGAAGATAAAATGGAAGAGGAAAAAGAAAAAGAAAAAGTGGAACGTAGAAAATCCGTATAAAACACGACGAAACGGTAGAAACCCGTTCAAATGTTTGTCCAAATAATCCACCATTCCCTTTTCTCAAATATCCCCCGATCTTACATCAATCCTCCATTTTTTCGAATTCACCTCGACTAATGAATATTAAAAAAGCAAACGTGCCACGAAGAATTATGTAACACCCTCCCCCCCCCATCCTTTTGACTTCCGTTTTTACATCTTCCTTTTAAGTTATACGTCCTCGTCCTGCGTTCCCTCTGTCTCTCAACGGCGCAACTTTTGTCAACTTTTTTATTCAAACGGCTTTAATAAAATAACGCGAGAAATGAGCCAAAGGCACGAATGTGTCGTGGAAAATTTCGAAGACAAGGAATTACAAAGGACGCGCTTAAAGAGATCGTAGACTTAGCTTAAAGAAAAATCATTCGGGATGGTATCTTCCACCCACGTAACCTATAACGCGACGCGCAAAAGGGGCATCGCTGTAATTACAGCAACGCCTGGCCGCCGTTTGTTTCGAAAAGAATACTTCCATCAGGAGATTAAAAAGTCGCCACCGAACTTCGCGTGGTGTGTACGATACGCTTTAACCGTATATCTAGTATTACTACTACTACTACTACTATGAAAATTATTACTAGGTACGCGATCCCTATTACAAATTACATCTCGTTTTATTATACTCTAACAATAATAGAAACAGTCCAGGAAACTATCTCGCGAAGAGCGAGACTATACGTCGGATCGTTATTATCCTTCGTTATTATAATTGGGCGGATTATTTGGCGGACTATTTGGTATGGTAAAGATATCAATTCGTCTCCCGCTAATTTCTCGAGCGAGAGGAAGAAAAGACTCGGCCGAATTGAAGATTCTTTTTTTTATACGCCTTTCAAAAGTTCTTCGGGAAATTTAATAAATTTTTCTCTCCGAAGGCGAAGGGGGATGGCCTCCGTACGACAGCGCGATACCGAAAACATTTTCACAGGAACGACAATACGAATGGTTTCGCGAGGCTGGAAGAAAGCTCGCGATTTGAATATCTAAATCCTTTCGAAATCACTTTCGTAAGGTTCTCGCGTCGCTGTCAACTTTATGTCCGTACCTATGAAGATACAACGGGTGTGCGGCATTACGGAAAAAAAGAAGGTTACTGATAAGGTATTTATGTAAATTTGATTTATGCATAACTCCGTTTATATATTATATATATATATATATTTATATTATATATATACGGTCACAAAAATGACGATCCATCGGGGCCAAGGGAAGGATAAATAATGTAAAGTACGACTCGAGTCGAGTACCGCGAGAACTCGCAAGAAATTTGTTCTACATAAGGCAAAAGTCAGACAGGAATGAGAGTTAACGTTCGCAAATAGATTCTATTTTGCGTCTATCTCTACGAATTCTATGAAAGAGGAAAATCGAACTTATTAAATATGTACGATACGTTTCCGATTCGAGATATATCTTCCTTCTGGAAATTTTGCCGGCAAAACATGACTGGTATGAAAATTTGTCTCCGACGTTTCTCCCTTTTCTCGGGGGAAAAGAGAAGAAAAAAATAGCAGACACGCAAACAAGGCGTCTTTATCGCACGATCCATCCCGCCGACTTAATTTCGTTCCACTTAAGTAGCCACTCGGCTTTTTCGATGTTCGTCCGTCATCAAGAGTACGCGAGACCATAATGCTCGAGACTAATGCTCGTCCTTTAAACCCTCGTGTTCTCTCGAAGCGGGCGACCTTTTATCCTTCGACGATCTCTCCTTACCTTACCTTTAGACGAAAGGACCGACTAATTTCGAAGTTCGAGAGGGTAATAAGATTAAACGAAAGGATGCAACGAAGGGAAAAAATTTGATGGAAAAAAGAATGGTAGGTAGGGAGGTAGATAGCCGGATAGATAGATAGATAGATAGATAGTCTAGAACGGTGGTGCGCAACTTGTCGCGATCCCTCAGAGGGTCATGTAAAAATTACTGGAGATCGCCAAATTTTGAAGAGACTCTCGTGACGACTAACGAATATCATTTTATGACGATAAAAATGGTAATAAATAAATAATGGATCGCGTAAAATTCTCGTTCAAACGATTAAGTAAAGTTAAATCTAATAACGTAGAATCGGTGCCTCCTACAACAAAACTCTCGTGATTAGGTGTCCTACGAGAAATAATCGAAGACGTATGACGTCGGCGAGTGCACGATGGCTAAGGTGACAGAGCACTGACTTTGTGAAACGATGGTTCCGGGCGGTATTGCCAGAAGAAATCCCTACTGCAGAGATAAGATGACGTCACATACATAGATTTATATATAAAACAAAGTAATCCAGGAACGTGTACCGACGCTACATCAAGCAGAGTGGTGGCGTCACGTCTCCGGCATAAATATACCGTTTATATTACCTGCTCTGCTCGCCTACACCCTACTACGTCACAGGCAACCTTACGCGGCCATGTTTATTCTACTTCTGGCAACACTGGTCCCGGGTTCAATCAAAGTCCCGATGGGGTCAGTCCGAGCCCAGCGCCTCTATTTTTCGAAACGGCCGTAAAGCGAATTACTACTAATATCCTTTGCCTTTGGTTGAAATACTGAATATTGTTATAAGAGA
>JAIFRP010004366.1:237178-248982 GCA_032403825.1 Odynerus spinipes
AAAAAAAAAAAAAAAAAATCTGATTGACCATATTCAAAAAAGTCTTCGATATGTTAATAATCGGTTAATAATCGTGCTCAGTAACAAATACTATATACGTATATACAATATTATACATCATCGATCAGAACTAAATGAATTCATAAAACAGTTTGAAAAGTCATCTAAATTCGTCGAGAAACCACTTTGCCGATTAAACTCTTTCGCACAAAATGTTTAAATAGATTTTCAAAATGAATGTTACTTACCACAAGTTCTATAAGACGATAAAACATGATAGTCGATTTTCTTCGTTGAAAATGCGAGTAGATTCCTTAATCAAAAAAAGAAAGGATTTTTGTATTTATCGTCCCGACACGTGGCCGACTCGTAACGACGTTTCAGTTCTTCGTTCGTCAAACTCGATGACAGAGAATTAACTTCGATCATTTACAAAATTGTTCCAACACACAACGTATGTCGTGTGACATTGACAATCACTATTTCACTCCGTCAGAGTTACAAGGATTGCCCTGCCACCGATGCAGGCAAGATCACAGAAACAATTCTAAGGCTTGTAGTCACGTTGCAGTATTGCATTTTTTCTACTTTCTTCAGTTTACCGCTAAATACAGGTGGACTCGGGATGTTGACTGGCAGACCTTCTGCTTTTCTTCGGTTCCTTCGTCGTTAGTTCTTGGGAAGGTCTCCGTGGACTACCCAGTGTGACTAAGGCAGAAGCTACTGCTAAACCAGCACTTTGTCCAGCTGGAGTGAATGGTTCACCACCGGTAGGCAATCTGACTAGCAAGGATAAGACTGCTGCTCTGTTACCGCAACAGGGCTCCAGTGCGATCGGACTAGGTGCATCCTAAATATTTTAATGTTATGAGTAAACCATCCTTTAAACGTTATTCTACAAAGTATTAAAATAATAAAATCGAAAGTGAAGCAAAGAGACAAACCTTCTTCTTCTTTCGACAATTGTTATAATCACCGTCACCTCTGTCGGTGTCGTTATCACTGACGTCTCGCCTCTCAATTTCTACAAGTACTTGACTAAAAGCCCTGTTGGCCATTTGTTCCATCTCCACGAATAGTCTCTGCCTCCTTCTGTACATGTCATATTTCTGCTTGATTTTCCACAAAATCGCAGCCACTAGAAGGAGGGCCAGGAAACACCTGTGTGGTGGCATATAATCTCTAGTTTACAAGTAAGTACTGCCTGAGACTTATAATAATAAAAAGTTAATACTAAATTTTGAAAAAAAATATTCCCAATGGCGTTTCTTTCATTTATTTACACGTACACGTGTTCGTTTTCATATATAACATAGTAGGACATAGATTTGGAGGTAATTCTACATCTAGATACTCACGTGCAAAACGTAATGAAGAATTGTTGAAGATTCAATTTGGAATATTGAGAAAATGAAATCTGAATCCACAACGGTGGCTGAAAGTCGTAAACGTATACGTAAAACGTAGTTAACGTGTTATTCTCTTCGCTGCCAAAGTTGTAGTCCGCTTTACTGAAGCGATGCTTATACATGGTTGTCGTACAGTTGGCACCGAGAAGAAGTGGCTTTTCCAAACTATTTGGTCTTTTAATAGTAACGTTCATCTTTGAGAGTACCGAACAAGTAATAGAAAACTCAGCGTCGATGTCAGCTTTCGGTGGCGAATTCTTAAAATTGATCGCTCTGTAGTGGCGATCTTCTTTTTTACTTAAATTAAATGTAAATTGATAATCGATAGCCAAGTCATCTGAAACCCATACGAATATTGGAACCAATCGAAATAATCTATGCAACGAAGAAAATCTCTGAGCTAATACCCATGAAGAAGAAAATACTCACAGAAACATGATCCTTTATTCGTGGGATCGCCATAATAAAGACCCGTTACATCGCAACGCTCGCAATGATCACCAACGATGCCTTTGGTCGTGCAAAAACATTTACCGGTTTCGCTGGTACACTGCGTGCCTTGGTTATTACAAGAGCATGCTAGAATATATAGAAAGTACCAACAGTAATACACATTGGCTTAAACTTTTAAAGTATCTTAACTTCGTTTTAAGAAAGTATCGTATCTTACGTTGACACGTTGCTCCATTCAAAGGACTTCCGTAGTAACCGGGAATGCACTTATCACAATGTGGTCCGTAAGTTAAATTTCCACAGGGTTGAATACAAACGCTGCTGTTTGGAAGACACTTACTGTGACCATTGCACTGGCAAGCTAAAATAATTTGATTATTAATTAATATCGAATAAAACAAGTCTAATTATTATAAAATTTATAATAAACTTACTGGGACACGTGGTGAAGTACCAATGATCTAGCGGGCACGTATCTAAACTTCTACTACTCGGACCACGAGCACCCCCAGGCAAACACTGTCCCTTTCCTGTCCCTGATCCGTCATCGCACCAGCCACAACCGGGATCCGATCTACACGCCGAACAGGACAAATAAAAACTACACCACTCTCGGCCATTTCCAGTAGCACGACACCTTGCCTCGATCGTCGTCCATGCCCGGCATTGACCGTATGGAAAACTAGCAATATATGCGTTATGGTCAACGCACTTCGCTTCGTTCTGACACCAGATACAATCGGACTCTGTACAATTCCTGCAGGAAGTATATTCTGCGCACGGACTCCGGCAGGTTTCCATTGTCAAACGCTGAGCTTGAATAGTTCCGTTCAGAATAGCAACCTAAAGAACAAGAAAACCATAAAGTCGTTTTACAAAATAACAAAATGGTCTATCGTTATTGTAATCCCGGCAGAGAATGAGACGAAGCAACAGTACTTTAGTTATTTATACCATAAAAATATCCTCACCTCGCGTGTCTTAGACTGCGGCTTACAACGATCCGGTCCGTTCGACCAGGACCATATGCAACGGGGATTGTTGGAGCAAGCGTGACACGTATGCAATTGCAAACACTCGATACCAGTGTGCGCGTCGCACTTCTCCAAATCCTTGATGGCTTCCGTCGTCGGTGAATTTGCATTATCCCGACATATTTCGTAGGAACAGCTCTTACCGCACCAAACGCAATTGTACGACGTTTGAACGCAAGCGACGCAATCCGTGAGAAGCTTGCACAATTCCTTGTGCGAGGTCATTCCACGCGGTGGCGTGTCGTCCAAGCACCTCATGTATTTGTCGTCGTGCATGTCATCTTCGTGCCTCGCGTGCCGCGATATTTTCGTTATCGCGATACACCGTCCAATATGATTGTCCCACACACACTTCACACCTGTCCTCGCGTTCAGACACTCATTTTGCTTCACGAAGTGTTCACAATGACCCGGTGTGTATCTATGTTGAAGAAGAAAATTAATGAGTACATAATAGAGTCCAGACGCGAGTACATACATACGTAGCCGTCTTAACACGTTCAGTATCCGACTTCCGAGACAGAAAGACTCGTTCTAGGCAAATACAGGTGACCTTAGGATAACACGATCGATTGCTTCTGTGTTATTCAAACCGCCTTACACGAGATCGAGGATTTATAGTATGTTAATCGCCACAGAGTCTACAAATTCTATTTGCTTTAAACATATGGCGTGTACGCTAGATAATCGTTAGATTTCATTCTTCCTATACCTTCACCTATATATCTCTACTTTATCAAGCGATCGAGTTACTCGATGGATACCTGTATTCGTGAATTCTAATCGATATTCAAACGAACAGACAACGAACGTGTTAATTATCGAGATTACAAGAGAATCTATACCTTAACATGTCCGACAACATCTGGCCATCGAACCCTCCGTAAATATACATCGAATCTTCGAAAACGGTTGCACTGTGCCCGTATCTTGGAAGATCGGACATTTCCCTCGGCATGGGAAAGTGTTGCCACGTGTCGCATGTGACGTCGTAAGCGATGGTGTCCGCGGAGTAACACCTGGCACCGTGCGAGTGCTGGGTATCGTTGTGCATGTTACCACCGAAGACGAGCATCAGTCCGCCGGAAATGAAGACACCGGTGTGAAAGAATCGAGCGGACGGCGCGGCCGTTAGCAACGTCCACTCGCGATACTTCGGGTGATAGGAGTAGAGTCTATTCGTCAGTAACTGAGTACTTTGCGATTCGGACACGTAGCCACCGTAAACGTATATCAAGTGTGTCAGAGGATCGTAAGCCGAGCTGTGACCGTAGCCTCCTTTCACGGGGAAGCCAACCGTTTCTACGATCTGCCACTCGCGAGTACCCAAGTAGTACTCCTGGACGGTGTTCAGGTAACCATACTGAGGCGAATAACCGAATATCACGACCATTTTCTCCTTCTCCCCGTGACTCTGCACGAGATTTGCTGTGTGCCCAGCTACCTGTACAAAAAATAACGATCGGTGTTTCGTTAGAAAGGAATAATCGAAAGAGCAAACATAAATTCTCGCTCGAGTGTCGCTTACCTTCAATGGTCCGCACATGGTCTTGTTGTGACAGTTGTCGTGCACGGTAACGTTCTCCCAAACTTTAGCCGACACGTCGAACGCCCAAATCTCGTTGGTGACGGTCGAGTTTTGTACAACGCCACCGTACATAAATATCTTGTCTCCAAAGAGCACGCACGAGTGAGCGTATCGTGGCGCGGGTAGTTTTCCTTCTACGTGAGGGGTCTCCCAGACGTTACCGTTGTAATCGTAAATGTATATCATTTTGGCACGGTGAAAACTCTCACCGCCGACCACGTACAGAGAATCCTTCCAGACGATAGAACAATGACTGGCCGAACCTTCGGGAGAGAAATCCTTGTAAGTCACGCTCTCCCAAAAACCGTGATCTCTTCTTTGACCGCAGTCCGATCCTAGAAGAAGAAGAAAAAGAGAAGAATAAGCACGAAGAACGTTTTGTGAACTAATTAAACAAGGTTTAACGACGACAGATCGTGTACCTTTAAAACCATGCGCGCACTCGCAACGATGCTTCTCTCGATTGCATTCGCCGTGTCCGTGATTGTGAGAGCAATTGTTTGGACACACCGGCACGTCGCAAGCTTCACCGGTCCAGACGGCATCGCACGCGCACGTACCCTCTATGCAGACTCCGTGACCGGAGCAATCGACGTAGGAATATCTGAGGGAGTTAAACGGTAATACGTTAGAGCATGAACGTATGTAGGAGATATATGTATAAGGTTACCGTACGTTCGAACCTATTTCTTAGACTTTAAACTTTTATCCGTACTCGGTGTCTATACACTTTTAAAAAATGCCTATTATTTTTCTATATTTTAATAAGTACATGCAAGTACGTACATACATACATTGAAGTGTTTTCTTACTACTTGATTTGAATTTAGGATTCTTACTATTGCTCTGTAAGAGTATTGCTCTTACTAATACTCCGAATTCAAATGTATAAGTAACACTCCATATTTGAGTAAGCACGAAAACGCGAATTTACATACACGAATACTCAAATTTCAAGTCAGAATGCTCGAGTACGCATATTTGGTTCTCGAATCAAAGCTCGAATAGATAATAAAAGTCCTAATTTGAATAGACTTACTACTGTACCTATTTTATACATAATATAAATTATCTTACAATGTAAAATGAACAATATACGATTTTTCAAGTCTTCTAAGCAGAAATGACT
Source organism: Odynerus spinipes (assembly GCA_032403825.1). NCBI lineage: Eukaryota > Metazoa > Arthropoda > Insecta > Hymenoptera > Vespidae > Odynerus > Odynerus spinipes. The sequence continues at coordinate 242,792 of JAIFRP010004366.1, forward strand.
GAATTTAGCTTTAAACAATTATGGCAAGCCTAGAGATAGGTAAAGTAAACCTTGTCAACAATGGAGTGTCCTTTTATATTTCTAATCATGTAATTATAAGTCAAGTAGGTATGTGTAAATACGACGATCGTATAGTATTACGCTCGATCGTAAAACATAATACTGACTCGTATGTACTTATGTAAATATATACATATCTATAAGTTGAAAGTAAGAAAAATTATAACGTTGTACCATAATCGCTCGTTACACATGTACCGATCCATACTTATTGTTACCATACATCGTTCTTAATACCTACAATGGTTCTTTTTTATCGGAAGATACTCGATATACGGAGAAGCAACAACTGACAGACATTTTTGTTACGCACAAAGAGCATTGGAATAATGGGACTCTTACGACAAGAATAACGCATCCCGCGGGAGATATCGACTGCAACGTTCGATCGAGCATAAACGTTCGACGAATGGATTCGACGAAAAGTTACGAGATGGGAGACGTTCCTACCAGGGACTGTTGCTGTCTCGTTTAACATAAGACGTTATTGTAATTATTTTTAATGCGCCGCGTGTTTCCGACCTTCGCTTGCATACACGATCGACGGGATTTATGCATACAATCGCGATAGAATTAAAACGATAAGATAAAGCAGGTAAAGTTTATCCTCCTGATAACGCACGAGTATGGATGTCGATTTTTGATAGACCAGACTTTCGCTTATCTAAAAACGGCAAACACCGTACGGTGGCGAGTGTAAAAGTCGAAAATACATTCCGTGTTTACGCGTCCGTTTACACTTATTCTATTGTGATGTACTGGAAATTAATCGCTACTTCGCTATCGATCTTTCCCGCCTTCTGTAAAGAGAGCAAGAGAGAGAGAGAAAGAGAGAGAAAGAGGGATACAATTACTTTTCATCGATCGCACTGCTTTCGTGAAAACGACCTGCGTCTTATAGGGTCTAAACAATACGCGTGAAAGTTTTAAGGCCGTCTACACCGAATCCCAGCCCCCTATCTCTGAGAAATACGAATGCTCCTCTTTGAACACGCAAAAATTTCTCTCGGTGCTTTCTCAAATCGGGCAACCCTAAAATATCAGAAAATGAGTTCCCTTTCGTCGATAGTTTTTGTCCGATGCTTCTCAAAAATGGAGCTTTTTTTTATAAAGAGCGAGAGAGATAGAGAAAGAGTGAGAGAGAGAGAGAGAGAGAGAGAGAGAGAGAAAGAGACCTAATCTCACGGATGATCCTCGCAGACGAATATGGTCTCACCTGCTCGGGCAGGCATTGATCTTGTAGGTTATGTTGAACCCGCTCATGTTATAGGCAACGTCCGAATAGAAGTGCAACAACGCGCTCCCAGATCGAGCTATTACTTCGGGAACGCGGCGTATGTGATAGCCGTCTTTGTGCATGAGCCCACTGAATATCGCGAGGAGAGGTGCCTCGACGCTGTCACCGTCGTAGATGTACAGGTGGTCCCAGCCGCATTCCGTCGCGAACAGCTCCACGTGCATGCGTATCGTGGAATTCGGGCTGCTCTCGATCAGCCAGGAACACCTCACGTCCTCCGTGTAGTTGCCGATACCATCGTGAATGCTTCCCGTTGGCTCCGTCAATCTGCGAGAAAAAGGAGAAAGAGGAAAATTAAAACTAGCTCGGGGTTGTACCAATCGACTCGAATCGAAAACTTTACGAGTCCAATCTCATACCTGTTTTTTCTTCTTTTTTTTCCTTTTAATTAGTGACACGAGCAAAGTGTATTAACTATACCTTAATATTCATAAACTAAATGTTTTCCAAAAATGGAGTTACGCCATTTTCAGAATCTAATAAATGGGCCGTTTGTTCGTTTGAAAAATAATACCAATCCCGTTAGCCCGTGCGGTAAATGTTCACTCTAACCCAAAGGGGAATATTTCCACTCAGAATTAATCTTTATTAACGGCGATAACACGAAAATGAAGGATTCTTAGGCGCACACCAATTGCCCGTTTCCTGCGAATAAAGAGAAGAAGAAAAAAAAGAGGAAAAAAACAACGTTCCAACACTGCTGATGTATTTTCGTATCGTTTGCACAGTCATCGCTAATGATGATTATCTATAAATTTTGCTCGATCCGTAAACACCACAATTTTATCGCGCGATCGATGTCTACGTTATATATTAAGTACTGCGTTTCCAAGCTACGTTGATTCATCCTCAAGAAATATCTTCGTACGAGATTAAAGGATAGACGGTAATTACGAATGCATTCGTCTTCTAGGGTGTCATGGCGGCGGCGGCGGCGCCGCGACGGTACGGCAGTGGGAGCAGCGTCAGGCTGCCAATTAATAATCGTAAATTATGGACGAGTAAATGTTCGCTTATCACGCCTAATCCGTAAATTAGAAATGTCCTCTCAACGTCGTTAAAATCAGAAAGGCACTGCATCGTTAAAACGAAACGATAATTTGCCACGACGATAATTTCACGATAAGCTGGCTCGCGACGATGCGAAAGTCGAAGTTCTTAACAATTTCAAGGATGTTACGGCTGGTTTTAACACACGGCGCATGACGATGCACGTTCGACGTGTCCAATGAAATTTAAAAAGCTCCTTTGGCGGATGCGATCTAAAGCGACAAACGATCTATATTAAACGCGTGACTTTGGTTTTAAATATAGAAAGAATCGGTGAAAGTAAGTTTGGAGTAACTAAAACTATTAATGTAGAATTTACACCGAATCTCATCACATTCATCAATTTGAAAAAATGTTTATTCGTCAAAAAAGTATCTTTGCGATAATTGTAATGTCCGCCAGTTTTACGACTTGAATAGGTCTAGTGTCAACGTATTCTTTATTGAGCAATACCATTAAAAAAGAGCAACAGATATCCCGACGATAGAATTCTTTTCGTATCTCATTAAAAAATCTATAATTAAACGCACGTCGATATGGAAAGAATGAAGCTGGACTTCTAATAAATAGTTATACTTCAATTGCCAGAGAGAGAAATCTGCCTTAAAAATCGATGATAAATCCGCTTCAATTCAGCACTCACCTTTGACGTTTTAACGAGGCTCAAGGAAAAAAGAAAGAAAAGTGGATTGCAGTCTAGACATATGCGTGGAGTGGATTACGTGTTGTCGTCTGTACTAGATTCGACATCTAAACCTAATTTTTTACGGAGATCCATATCTACCAACGATCTAACTTCATTGGACTACGCGAAGACGCATATACAATTAAAAACGTCGATTGCCTCGATTGCTTCGCTATATCGTTATACGGTTACACCATTAACGATCGTATAATACTTCGCTCATTATCTCTAACAATATGTTAGTGCGATCAGTCGTGTATAATAAGTGCGATCACGCCGCGCAAAGAAAGAAGGTGGGATGAGTTAGCTTGCTGTAAAAAGATTTTAATGATTTACTAGGCACGAATAACAATGTCGACAAATTTGAAAGAATTGCCGATTAAATAATATTTTTGTGTGTGAAAATATAAATTCAATAAACGATGACGTAATGCTATATTTTATGTGAAAATAAATTCGATGGCAAATTATTATAAATCGCTTTTATTTTAATGAAAATACATCGATAAGTCTAATTTGTAGTTTTATCGTTACTTTATTGCATCAAATAATTTTTAATCAAAATTTAACGATACCTATACCTGTTCCCTTTTTTATCTTAAATTAATTAATTACATTCGAATTAATAAATTACTTTTCTATCGAGATATTGAAAAAAGTAATGTGTTTAGTTATCAAACTTCTGATAGATTAATAATCTATAAATAATAACGATAATAGACAACCGGAGGAATAAATTATCGTATCGATTTACCAGACCGATGCTTGAATTTAATGTTTAATGAAAAAAAAAATCGCACACTCGCACGAACCGTCTAATTGGATTTTTTTAACGAAAGAAGAGACTCGTTCATAAGTTTCATCGATGAACCATTCGTGCTGATAATCGCGGAAGAAGAAACGCAGACCAACCGGAAGTAACGCGATCGTCTTGTCGTGCTTGACAAAGACGAGTAATTCCTTCTCGCTCGAGGAGAAAGAGGAGGGGGGAGAGAAAGAAAAAATATTAGGAGAGTAAATTTACGAGACACCTGCACTCCTCTTCGTGTTATACGCGTATTTATAAGACGACGACGGAGACTCCCTTGAAAAAGGATGCACGCGTTGTCTCCGATGACGATGAAAGAATAATAATGTTCTTCGAGACTACAAAGAGGAAAGAACACGCTCTCGAGATTCTCGAGAGAGAACGACAGTGTCACTTCGATCGAGTATTTCGTCTCCGTAGACGCGTTTCGTGGCACTGGAGTGACTGCAGTTTTATTGATACTATGAAAAATCCTTTTAGACCTATTAAAGTGTAAAATATATTACGTTAAAAAAAAGGAAAAATATGGCGAATTTTATCTATACCTATCTGTCTCCTATTTCTGCCTATATACCTAAATAAACGTTATATTTATTTTTACCTAGGTTCAAGTGTGCCGTAAGATAAAAGAGATTGAAAAACACTGCTATAAAGGGTTAAAGAAACAAATTAATCAACGTTAGAAGTAGATTTTAAAAATTCGTTCTCGAGTTGGAGTCCGAACACGTCGATGAGTCATAATGACCTACGGTTCAACGACCTACCGGTTTCATTCCGCGTGTTATATCGTGGAAAGAAACGAACGATGTACGGGAAATCGGACTGCTAAAGGGGAACGAAGCAGCGACGGATCTCGCGAAAAAAAACGATTGAATTTGTTAGGACTGCGAGAAACGAAGAAGAAGAAGAAGAAGAAGAAAAAGAACTATACGAATAAAGGGGTTGCCTTAACGAGCTAGAACGAAAATTTTCCTCGAGCATCGTAACGAGCTTCTACTACTCGGGCTCGTTCATTCGAACTCTCATGATACTTGCACCGGCACTAAACATTTTTACGAGACTTTTATGGATCCCGCGACGTTCGAGAGACACGCGCGAGTTCGTCGTGGATCTTCTTTATTTACTTTTATTACAGCGTAATCGGGAAATGTAACGAAAATGTTACAAAGCGTAGACTGCGGCGCTACTGTCGATTCAATTATTCTATATTATTAATTAACCCTTTAATCTTTAGCACGTTTGTTCATCGATGTCGAGTAAGATTCGACAAGATTGATATATTTATGACAACTCGATCCTTTTTCTTTTATTCAAAAGTTTTGTAAAAATAATCATAAATGTATACGTAAATCAATCATAAGAGCCTATACATAATTCTCCAAATGTATAAAGAACTAAAAGAGCAATTAAATATATGTTGAGCACCACTCGACATCTAGTCGAAGCGATCGCGGTCTTGTCGAGCCTCACTCGACATCGAGTGCTAAAGATTAACAAATGTTCCCGTTGCTTCGTTGTGCGTAAAAAGGGGACTAAAGAAAACGAAGGCGATCGCGTTAACAATTTTCATGTATTTTACAAGCTCGAACCTAGAGTCACGATCCTTTGAAAGTGTGTCGTCTGAAAGGAGACCAGGACGTAGACTTTACCGATGTCCTCGGCAAGGAGACTTTTCAAGCGTCATAACTCCGGCAGAGAAAATTCAGGTTACTCTGTGTCGTGATACTCGCGAACGCATTATTTCATTAAGTCGCGCGAAATCAAAGTTTTATGTAATAATGCTGGTAGCCGTTATTGGATCAGTGCTTGGATAGAAAAAGAGACAGAAAGCTATATATATATATATATACATACGCGTATAGATACATATATACAGTGTGCATCACGTAGCTGTCGCCACGATTTTTTAGGCACTTCCGATAATGCGATAAACAAAATATTTGGAATAAAAATTAATCAGCTTCAAACGATGATGTAACTAATTTCAATATAACAAAAAAAGAATTATTTTTTTTAGTGAAGAGTCAAAGCCACAATCGTTAAAAATCATTTTGTTTAAAAATTCCTCATATCGCAATATCTGGTCGATCGAAAGCTGATTAATTTTTTATTCGAAACATTTGTTTTCGCATTATTCGTGCTTGCAAAATCGTGGCGACAGTTACGTGATGCACCCTGTATGTATATATAAATCGTGTAAGGGTTCTTAAACTAAAGATGACGCACGCTCTACTACAGCCGGATATATAATACTTGCACGTTGCTTTTCTCCGCGACGAATTCAAACTTTT
>JAIFRP010004366.1:249004-262177 GCA_032403825.1 Odynerus spinipes
TTTTATTTCAGCAGAAGATTACGAAGCGAATGCGAAGTCACCGGCTAATAAAAGCGAACGTGTATACGGGGTGGTCCAAGTAATATAAACCACATCTCGAGTTTTACGATATCTAAAGTGATCCAAATTTTTGTAAATATTATTTACAACTTTCGATAACAAAACGAAACAAATTTATTGATCTCGTTTGAAAAATCTAATCGTCCTACCTGCCGCGATCGCGTCTAATTCGAAAATTACAGAATCGTGTAAAAAGCGTCACACGAATGCACCAACGCGTTGGCGGTAAATTCAAAAGCAGACGAAACAATCGATCGAAAAATATCATAAAATCCGCAGTCCCTCGACGATCATACGTAAATATGTACATACAATAGGTATATCTACGATGGTACTCGCAAAGAAAAGGAGGAAGCTTTATGGGCGAAGTGACATTTGGAACGCTTTCCAATTTCGCCAGACCACGGCACACGGCTTTTAACGCGAGGCGTGGGCCATTGCGCGAAGGTGACGATGTGTACCGATATAAGGCAAACCACACGCGATTAAATCCCACGAGGTATAAACCCCGACGGTTTATCGATGGAATAAATGTAAACGTTTCTGGGGCTTAAAAATCTCCGCTTTTTCAACGGAACGAGTTGCGAACGTTTGCGCGCGCGTGTACTTTAAAAATACTACATAGTTCGTTCGAGAAAAGTGTATAAACAAACGAAGATTTTCACATCCGATATTTTTTTTTCTATCTCTTTTTTTGAGCTAAAGCATAAACTCTCTAGAGCAATGGTTCTCAACTGTCAACTGTGCGTCTGTGTGTATATACGTAACTGGCATACCCCTTGCGCGGATATGCGGCTAAAACGTTAGGAATTGTCGATGTCGTTCCTAAATACTTCAGGGGAGACGGGATATGTGTAAACAATCGATACAAATGGCGTAGGAATTGAGAAATAAAATATAAAAAAGTCCATTTGTTATTCAACGAGTGCGGATTAAGCGAGTGCTAATTGTAAATTATAACCAGCTGTGTAGACGCATAAGATGGATATGAGAAAACGAGAAGAAGAATTGCGTTTTTGTGCTTCGATGCGTAACAATGCACGTTGATTTTCATACCTCCCGTCGTTTCTCTTTCTCTCTTTCTTGAATTTTCGAATAATTTATAATCGTTCGTAAAGCACGTGAAAAAATATAACGAATAATCGTTTCTTCCACTCCGACACGTACGCGATGCGCTTTATCGCGAGTCTCACGTTCCTCCTCCGTTCCATTATCCTTTCGTATCGAAGCGAAACACACGGGGATTGGCTTTCTTGTTAAAAACTGATCTTTGTCCTGTTGTCTTGTCACGCGCCACGTCGCAATAACAAGAAACCGTGCGATAATAATCGTACGGAAGTGTAGAGGGTCGATGCTTGTAACAGATGGCATTTACCAGTTTTTTAATTAATTTCGGCTTAAAATTTAACTTGAATCACCATAGAAGCGAATTACGGTCATTTTTGGACGCGTTTGGTAACGAGATTTTGGTGAAAAATTTGTCAAAAAATTCCTCCTCGAAGTCTACGCGCATACATACTTCATAGAAACGTATATCCATGGATACGTACATACATATATACGTATACATGTACTAGTCGAGTTTTCGATTACGCGTCGTTTCGATCAATCACCGTCGGCCGAAATGTCACCGAGTCACGATCGTAAGCTTGGATTAACTCGTGAAAGACGACGGGAAATCTAGTAGTGCGCCTTGCGTCGGCATAAGCCTCGAAAATAAACGCTGCCAACGGTGGTCCTTGATAAAATTCATGTTTCGAATTTCGAAAGTGTTTCCTCGATCGGTCGGCTTCGTTTTCTTAAAAAAATAGAGGAAGAAAAGAACCCGAACAAATCTCGTCGTCGTCGTCGTCGTCCTCCTCCTCCTCCTCCTCCTCCTCCTCCTGCCGTAACAATTTCGATCTCCGCGCTTCCCCGAGTAAAAGGCCACGTTATAAAATTAATCGTTCGCGTATCGAGCCAAAGCGGTAATAAACTAATAAAAATGCCACCGGAAGATATTATTGCAGAGGATCGATGAAATAACAATTAGTTTCGTCGCTCCTGCACGCTCGTAAGGTTCGCGAGGTAACGTTTCACCAACGTAAATAATTTGAATACGACGATTCCATTTCTCCGATAGGACTTTTCATACTTTTCCTCTACGATGCCCGATGAAATTTGTCTCTGCGGTAGAGACACCGGAGAAATCCGATTTCCTACGTGTCGCAGAGACGATCCTTGACAGCGACCGAAACCGTACTCTTCCTGTCAAGTTTAAAACCGTACACGATCGATCGACGGCCCGATCTTATCTAATCTTGACTTTGTCAAGGGTTATATGGTTCGTTCCTAACACATCGCCTTTCATCGGGTGTTTTTCTTATGTTTTTTTTTCTACTATCAAATTTCCCACCACGAGAAGCAACGTGAAAACTTCCCCTCCGATCGTTCCCTATTAAATCAACGAAACGAGCCCATTCGCGGCGACGTTCGGTGAATAAATTCCAATAAAATGAATCGAATTAGCGCACGTGATCTCGATCGCGGATCGATTTTTATCCAGAACTTCGGAAAGTTGCACTCACGTCCATCCATCCGCGATCGGTGGTTCTCCACACTCTACGCATTTTTATTACGATAAACCGTATCTCCCTATTCAACCGTATGACCCTGTTATTGGTTAATACGAGCGGGAGTCGAGACTTCGGGCGAGCGGGTAAAATATTTACGGAGGAAAACAAAGTCAATGTATTCTGAAGTAGTATTCGTAAAAAGAAAGAAAGCGAAAACATTTAGACGATCTCCAACCATTGAGAGGAGACTCACGTCGGAAGTTAGCGACGACGGAAAGAAAAACAAATTTATTTCCATTCTTTTTACAACTGGCAAGATAAACAATAACGTTGGGCTAAGGAAAAGAAGAAATTGGAGTAGAAATGACGGAGAAAGAGCACGAGAGACAACAAATTAATGAAAACGAGGATTCTTTAGTGGAAGCTGTACGGACGAATTATTTTTAAATACCCTAAACAAGAAAGAGAGAAGGAGAGAGAGAGGAGACAAGCACGGCGTGTCATTAATTCGCTCCGTGCGCAGCACCAACAACGCGTGGTAATTTCGCAAATACGCGCTCTATTACCACAGACGGCGACTGCGTAGATTCTTTTTCTCCCCGTGACGACGAGATCCGGCGTCTTCGCGTTTCTAACGTTTCGTCAGCGTATACAACGTAGGTATTCGATCGAAATACGTAAATCGACTAGAAACAAATCGATCGTTTCCTAGGTGCACGATAAACGAGCCGAGACGATCCTACGAAGCGTTACGCTAAACTAAAAACCGTCTCGATCAATTCCCTTAGCCAATCGGCATCGTTTGGCTAGAACCGAAGATGGGGCTGTATCGCGGACATTTGTTTATTAATAAAAAAGAATTTAAATTCGCTGAAACGTATAAAAACACATTTTAATCGATCTCTGACCTAATCTACAACGATTTATCCCAATTATATGTAATTCAATTCACTTATTAACAAATTTAAGAGAATCAAGATACAAAATGATTGTTCTTCTCTCCCCGGACGCAGAAGGGTCAAGAAACCGTTCTATTTTTTCAAGAACGACTTTTCACATTTCGCGCCTTTTCCCTCGTAAGACTAATCGCACTAATTGCGAGTTACATGGGGAGAGTATAACAAATTTTAATGAAAAGGGGGAAAAGGAATGAAGATGGAAACGCATATGACGCACACGAACGCGTAGCACGCATCAACGAAAGTAAACACACCGGATGGAGCCGTCGATGATCGAAAAAGGTTCCGGCGAAGCGTATTTCGCGCGGTCACTGTCACCGTGCGCGCGAGCGTCCTCGTCGACGAGGATGTCAACCGGCAGTAGCCCAGACAATGACCGACAATCTCTTCGCTCTTTCTCTCTCTACCCTTCTCGCTTCCTCCCACTTGAGAAACAAAGTCTGCAAAACTCACGCACGATAGCGATTAAAGTGAAGTATAGCGAGAGAGAGCGAGAGAGAACGAGCGAGAGAGAGAGAGAGAGAGAGAGAAATGAAAGAGAATGAGCGTGTACGCGCGTTTATTTACGTCTCGTACGTGAGACAAATGAAGGGAAAGATAGAGAGAGCGAGAGAGCGAGAGAGAGAGAGAAATAGAGGTGCTCCAAAAGTATCCGGCAAACGATCGAAGAGAAGGACAAGGAGAAAGAAGGACGCAACGAAGAAGCAGCAGCAGCAGCAGCAGCAGCAGCAGCAGCAGAAGAAGAAGAAGAAGAAGAGGAGGAGGAAGAAGAGCCAGAGCACTCCAGGGTGTCCCGTTTTGTGCACTTGACACGTAGCGACACGTAGACGGCGTTGCCCAGAGTACGTGTGAGCGAGACGGAGAAAGAAGAGACCGAGAGACGAAGGACGGCAAGAGCGGAGAAATGTAGGAGGTGTCTTCTTTGGCTCGAGATAGAACTCTCGAAGAATCAGCAAAATTAAAATAATATCTCGCAAACGGAGTCGTGGATACGTACGAAGAGAAAATGAAAAGAGAAAAAGAGAAAAAAAGAGAGAGAGAGAGAGAGAGAGAGAGAAAAGAAAAGAAATTGTAGGAGAATGATCTCTCTCACCTGACTTTGCCGCCGCAGAATTGGCAGGCCGAGCCCTGCCATCCCTCGTGGCATACGCAGGTACCGTTGACACAATCCCCGTTGATGCAGCTCTCGCTGTCGCAGCTTGGCTCGGTCGTCGTCGTCGCCGTCGACGAGGAGGAGGAAGCCGCCGTAAGGTGCAGGAGCCAGCAGCAGAAGAACGCCGCCCACCATAGCGGAGGTAAGAAGCATGGCACCGTGATCGCACCACCGCACTCTCGAAAGCGTGTCGTCACTTCCACTCGCCGCGATCGCCCTTTCCGACGGTACTTCGACTTATAGAGAAACAAAAACATCTGCACGATCTCTGCCATTTTGGTAGGCTTCCATGTCAAAGACAATGGCCGACGGCGACGCACCGAAGGAGGTACATACGGAAGAGGTACGCACTTTCGCCTCTCACGACCGCGACGCTTTAACCGTTACTGTTACTCTCGTCTCTCCGTCGTGGGTTCCTGCCTGCCTGCCTGCCTGCTTCGCTACCTCTCGCGCGCGCGAGCCCTCTTTTCCGATCGTGCCGCCCTCCCACTTTTCGCACGACAATGCTCCGCGCTGCGCTGCCTATCTCGCGACGACTCCCGTTCGCCGGCCGTCGCGAGCACGAGCGGCCTCTGCGTTATACGAACGCGTCCGAATACGCCCGAACGTGACTGAACGTACGTAAGTGGCGCTGCATGCCATCTCCGCGCTCTTCTACTGTTTCAATCTACCCGCTTCGTGACTTCGGGAAACCGTATGCATACGTAGGTACACATACTTTGTACATACGTTTGCGTATGTACAGTAAGAAGCGATGATAAAGCCAGATGGGGCTGCGACCCTCCAATTGTTCAGATTTTTTTCTTCCCACGTATTTTTTGTTGTCGACTAAATAAATTTCCATTAATATTATGCGTGTTTACTCGCGTATGTATATTTATAAATGTCTTCGCTCTTTTCAAATTCACCGGTTACACAATGATCGCGCGATCAATAAAGATCGATCAAGATTATACATTGCATCGATATAATCGAAGAAATGGCACGAGATAGATGGAATTTGGAATTTATTTAAACCACTGACTACACTATATGTAGTCAGTGTTTAAACGAAGACGGAATCCCTATCGTAAACTATTTCTATCCGCTACTACTGTATATACATACAAAAAGTATGTACGTATATTTAAACACCTCTCCGCTGATTTTCATCTAATTTCGATCATTTTCACTTTTATCGTAATCCTTACCGATCGAACGACCGATCCATCGCTCTCTCTCTCTCTCTCTCTCTCTCGTGTAAATGTCGACCTGTCTCGTTTTTAAATAATATACTAGCGTGTCGAGCCACCGACCGTATTCATTCGTCGAATGTCTGATTAAAAATTGTCCCGTGAATTATTAACGGCACGACGTAAATGTGGACGACGTTATCGATCGAGCGAACACGTTCTCGTAGTCTACCATCACGTATCACTGGTGGCTGCGAGATGAAAAGAGTTTTTACCGACTGGTCGGCGAACTTTGTGAACGTTCGTACCGATGATCGTAGTCCATTGGACGGAGTTACGACGTGCCTCTCTTTTGTGACATTTTACGGAAGCTCGTGACGTCACGCGCTTACAGTGAACGGCGCGACTCCGATACTACTCCGAGCAGCGTACCGCCAGTAATGAAAGGCACGCCGCTCGACCAAGTTCTTTCCTCGCCGGTTTTACCCACTTCTGTAAACTAACACCGGCATGTTACGTCTCTTTTTGACGTTGTACGCGCTCCCACTCGTGAGCTAAAGATTCGAAACTGAGAATTCTCGCTTCGCGGGAGTTATCGAAGCCGAAACGGAAAAAGAATATTTTTTTCTATGAAATTATAAGCGAAACATTGACGAATTCTCGATACCACGCAGCATATGCTCGATTCTTCGAGGACGTAAGAACACCGGATCGTTTAGAGTAAGTTTTCTGTCGAAACGCTTTCTCCGGCGCGCGATTTCAAATCGACGTATACGAGAAACAATTGAAGATCGACGTCGATACCACGTGTACGCGGAACGAGCGATAAAAAGTTGCGGTGGCATAAAAAAAGAAAGTCGTACCTTGGCGGCACAAACAAATCTTCCGGCAACCATTTCGACACGTTTTTCGGCTAATCTTCCTCAAAATTATCTCTCTCTAAATTTTATCAAAATTTTCATGCAATTTACACCTTTTTAACGACCTTACTCCGTTCGACGGAAAATCAGTAAAAGAAAAAAAGAAAAGTTCATCTATATCGTCTTGAAATGTTCCGGCTCGCGTGCATTTAACTCGCTATCGTTCAAGGACGCCGACGAAGGCCGAACTTTCATTATTCATCAAATACCTGGGGTAGTGGGAAGTATTTAAAAAAGACAACTTATTTAAAAATGGCAGGGAAAAAGAAAGGCGGTAAAGGAAGGCGAGGAAGGAAGAGGGAACCAAAAGTAATAGACGAGTATCAACTTCGTCGCGATTTAAGGTCACGAACGGGCGCAGATTCTTTAGACATGGACGAGCCAGATATGATCGCTACCGAAAAACAGATACCCGAGGTAGTACCGGCGGTCGTTCCCCAGGAAATCAGAATCGGTGGTATCGAAGGGTAAGTTTCCCTTACGAAATTATCTAACTATTATCATTAACTGTTAGTAGTAATTACTATTAATTAATTTTTATCTATTTCTTATTATTAATATATTAATTATTACAATTTATTACCATTCATTTATTATTAATTACAATTAATAATGTCTTCTCCGTTCTCAGAAGGAACGTAGTAACGAATGTTATGTCTTTGCGATACGAGCGCCTATTTCTCCCCTTTTTCATCTTTGATTTATTATGAAATTTATCTTATCGTGCTCTAATTGCGCAAATTTTAGTGAAGTATTTTTAAATCCTCCAAGAAGCTAATACGGCACGATTATATGCTAATAAATTCACTCTGAAGGTTTTTGAAGAAAATAGAATTAAAAATTACGCGCATTTATTATATTAAGAGTTATTATTACAATTTTGCGATTAAAAGAATAATTTTATTATCCTTAGCCGCATACGCAATAAATAATAAGATTGTAACGGGTACATTTTAACACCTAACATTTCTCCAATATGTTCTTATCGTTATATATTTTTAAAATCAATATCGCGGATTTCTCATAACTCGACTACAATAACGCACAGATATAACTTCCTGTTCGCTGCCTATTAAATGACGATTGAATAAACTGTTTAAACAAATATATATATATATAATATTGCAAGGAAAAAGTAATTGAAATAATAGTATAAAATAAAAGCAGCTTGGTGTTAGTTTCGTTAAAAAAAAATATATATATATATATACATATAATCTATGTATAATAGTTAAAAAGAAAAAATAATTTAAAAAAGTTGACCGAAATAACAGCAGCGTGGTATATTAGCGTCATGCTCGCGTGCATTATCTTTACTCTTTCGAATTACGTATCGTGAATGCAATTTATGTCTGGCTTGATTACTGATAAAAGCGATCAGTATTCGTTAAGTTAGGCTTAACCGAATCTGATATTCCAGTCATGTTCATATATACACATACAAGCGCGCGTATATATGCACGTCCTGTACCTTTTGTTAAATTAAAGCTTTAGTACGAATACACGATAGTCTTTATCAATTAAACTGATAACGATGAAACTTGATAAGAAAAGAACTAGACTGTCGAGATGAAGCAGAAGTGAAAAATAAATAAATAAATATTTTCTCACCTTTCACCCCACAGAGGTGGGACGCAGTCCACACTCGTGATACTCAATGGTAGAGGACAGAAGCTCGTAGAAATCAAAGGACCTGATACGAACCATTGGGTAATTATGATTTCCACATTCGTAAAAAATAATACTCCAAAATATTATCTTTATGTATTTAAATGAAATCTAATAATCGTACCACAGGTCCTGGGAATGGAAGAAACTGCTGCTAGGATTAACGCGATGATCGAACGTGGCAAAGAGCAGCTAGAGATACCGAAAACGGTCCCATTAGATTGCGTGGTACTTAGACTTATCTTGCGCGTAAAAAAAAAGAAAAACGAATGTTGATAAATGAAATAAATTTAGAAGTGTTTACTAACCGGGAAATCTGTAGGGTCTGACGCTGAGCGGTTGCGAGGAAGAAGCTACCAATCAACTTCTCAACACCACGCTCCTGCAGGAATATCCAAATGCTTCTAAAGATTACTTCATTAATTCCGATACACTAGGTAGTCTTAGAACCGGCTTGGACAATGGTGGAATCGTACTGATCGCCGGTACAGGAAGCAATGCTTTACTCGTTAATCCAGATGGAAAGATCCATGGATGTGGTGGATGGGGATACATGATGGGTGACGAAGGCAGCGGTAAAAATTGAAGAATCAAATTTAGCAACTTTTTTCTTATATACGCGTACAAGATTATAAAGTTTGTCTTTCTATTTGATCAAAGCATACTGGATCGCTCACCGAGCCTGCAAATACGTTTTTGATGACATGGACGGGCTAGTGAAGGCTCCTTACCCTATCTGTTATGTTTGGCCGGCAATGAGAGATTTCTTCAAAGTAACGGACAGGACAACCATGTTGCCGAGTTTATACACGAAATTTGATAAGAGTAAATTCTCTATGTTCGCGAAAGAAATCGCGATTGGTTGCGAAAGGGAGGATCCACTCTGTCTGTTCATCTTCGAAGAGACCGGTAGACTTCTCGCGAGACACGTTATAGCTCTTTCCAAAAACGCCCATAACGTGAGTTTCTAGATAAAAATATTATAATTAGAGACCCATACGAAAGATTTTTCTATCGATTGATTTTTTTTCTCAGGATCTTAAATTAAGCGACGGCGGCTTAAAAGTGATCTGCGTTGGATCCGTGTGGAACTCGTGGAAATTTATGAAAGAAGGTTTCCTGAACGAGATTCACCATAGTTTGATCGTGGACGAACTTACTCTTCTTAGTTTAACAGCCACATCGGCGTTAGGTGCGTGTTATCTGGCTGCTGAAAAAATTGATTGTCCTTTCGTGAAACCGTACGGGGAAAATGTGGAGGCCTTTTTCCATTATAAGCGCGATCATTACGGAAAAGTGGAAAATGTAGATCATGCAAACGCATCAAGTAGGATAATGATACCTTGCGATGAGGCGTGCGTGCCGGAGAGTACTAATAATGACAGTTGCTAAAAAATAAATTAGAATAATTAATGTTTCCTGGACAAAGGAAAGGAAAGTTATGCTGGTCTGATTACTGATATCTGTCGACTGATTTTTTCGGCAATACCTTCTTAGAACTTAAAACAATAGAAATATATGTACATATCTCCGATTTTTATAACAGTCACACGAAACAAATAAAACATTTTAGTACAAACTTGTCTTTGTGATTAATTGATAAATTAATAAGAACTAAATTTTAATGTTGGTCTAGACGTCGGTGAGTTTAAAATACAAATGTCTAAAAAATTTGAAATACGATACGCACACACGCCAAAAGTATGGCGTTTGAAGTGTCAAATTTGAAATGTCCTTTTTAACCTATATGTAATTTATCAATTTCGTTTAAAATTTTGTAGTCATTTTTACAAGGAAATGGGAATAAAGTCAATTTGGGATAGTTTCTGGAATGGAATATATTGGGCCCTCGCGTTCGTAATTAAAACTATAAGTTACATCCTTCTTTTTCTCTTGAGTCTAGTGTTCTTTCTCGCATCTATGAGTGCGACTATATTTTTTATTCTGTATCTCTTCGGATATATATCGACAGAAAACGAACGCAGAAATTCATAAGTTAACAAAATTCGAAAATAGGTATGTATATATTGTATGCGATAATAATTCAAGATTTTATCAAATTTGTACTTTCATTTATTCTCAGGTTTAAATGATTCCCCTTAAATAATATTTATATTTTTTAGAAAGAATTGAAGAATTTAATGTAAGAACACTAGCAACCAAAAATCGACACCACCTTTGTTACATACATAGAAAACTTGTATTACACGCTATGTAATACTTGAAATAACATCAACAATGGTCTTGTATGAAAAATATATTCATTTAAGCGTATCACAATTTACTGTGTACATTATAACATTTATAATTTGTACACATATTGTTTAATTATAAATCTTTTTGTTTTTGTAATTTTTACAATTCCTATCTTATTTTTGTTTTCATACCAAGGACTGAGTTCAACAAATTGTATTCTTTTTCTTTTAACTGCATAGCAGCAATATTATAACTGAATGTGTCGATCAGCTATTTATGAACACAGATCTTGGTAAATATTTTACAATACTCATATCAAATATAAATCCTTTAGACTTTTGCATTAAAATTCATATAAACAATTCATCGGAAATTAACTATTCTGTACATAATTACATAAGAATGGTTTTTAAGTCTTTGTAGTCATCTAGATACATACTTTTAAAACGGACAACAATTTTATGAAACGAAACTATTTTAAATATTTCATTATTACTTGTAAAATTTCAAAGCCATTCACCGATTAAAATATCATGGGGCATTTAGTACCATATTTAAATACTATCTTATATTAATGACAAGCTTATTATACTGAATGATATTGACTATTTTCAGTTTCTAAGATACATACAAATTTGCTTGGGTTATCATTTTGCACGAGAACTAACATTATGCATGACCATTGACATTTTGCAACAAAGTGTTTAAATTCTTTTGTATATAAAAAAAAACTCTGATTTTTTTTAATACATTCATGAAGATATGTCTGTATGCTGCTTTTCAAAATATTGGAAATCTTGTTATACAATGTCAATTATATAGATTATCTGATAAAACTGTACTACCCAATTTTTCTCTTTTAATATTTTGGTAAATAAATGTTCTAATTGATTAAACGATGTTACAAGTCATATTTTTGAATGATCAGAATCTTGAGAATATTTCATTATTAAAATCGTTGTTAGTTTTTTAACAATTTTTATGTAAAAAATGCAATTATGTATACCATCTTGCTATTCTAGAAACAATTGAGACATATATAAAATACTGCCATATTGAACATATCATAAGATGCATTCACTTGAGCTTAAAACTTCATTAAACTTTCAATGATGTCATCTTCTTATATGACTAGCAACAGTAATGCTTCCCCACATTGCCACATTCATTTTGTCTTTTGAATGTAATTGATTCTGAGACGATATAACACATTTAAAGCAGTTTCTTGCACCTTATTTAAAAATATGTAGGCAGTGTACTTGTAACAGAAGACATTGCACAAGCAATCTTTTCAACATAGTTGATATAATCAAAAGAATTAATCATAATGGTTAATATGAATGACACCTACTTAATTTAATCACAGTATTTCCAGATAAGGCTTCATCAAGAATTGATATAAAGTTCTCTATTTTCTCTAGTAATAAGCTATGAGGTAAGAATCAGTAAAAAATATGCGAGATGTTAATATCAGTGCTTTAAGTCAAATATCTCTATAAGTAATGGCTCTACGCTAGATGGATTTACATTTAAATAAACACTAACAACCTCGTCGTTTAATCTATGAAGCTCAGAAATCTTTTGAATTAATTTTAAGAATGTGGACTTAGCTTCGCAGCCTGGATAAACACTTTCCAAATATCGTCTTAAGAGATAGTAGTACGAATTCTGAAAGTAAAAAATAGAAAAATCAAGATCATCAAAATTTAAATCTCTTAATACTTCAATGTGTGTTTACTTACTTGTTCCAATTTAATTACATCGCTATGTACAACTTTTGGTCTATCAGGCGTGAATAAAGCAATAGCACTTAAAATTAAGATTATATTTTCATCTCTCCATCGTGGGTCAAATGTTCTAACAAATCTTGCATGTTCGGCATATAAGTTGCCTTTTGCTTCTTTAAGGACATCAACTTTAATATTTGACATTCTTTCTTGACTATGTGGTATTTTCCACATATCTTTATCAGGATCATAATTAATAGCTGATCTTAAGATCAGCATTTCTGTACATCCCCCTTTCAAAAGAGCTAATTGATCTTCTTGGCACATATTTTTAAAAGCATTCATTTTCTTGGACATTTTTATAAGACGTCGAATTGCTATAGCCGTTAAATTTATAACATCTAGTAACATAGGATCAGATTGTCCAAAGCTTCCCTTAAAAAAATGGAAGTTAATAATGAAGTAAATAGTCATATAAAGTAACACAAAATTCAAAACTGCAATAACAAATTACTTTAAATTTGCATTCTTCTCCAACTAAGTTTGTTATGTCATCATCCAACGGTGCTAATAGTGCTTTATTAGCCACTATTAATTCATTTAATTTTGCTCTCTCAGCATCGTTGAGTTCTCTGGTACTTTGATTCCCACCAAGAGCAGAATATGCTGAAAATTCTAATTTGATAGCCTCGCACAATATTGATTCGATAGAATTGGCAGCAATTGGTATTCTGAAAATTTGTACATACATTGTTAATAAATA
>JAIFRP010004366.1:266016-283469 GCA_032403825.1 Odynerus spinipes
TATATATATATATACTAAATGCAATACGCAACTCTTCTCACAAATGAGATAGAATAGGATTCTGATACGCGCAAATTACGCGTAACTCTTTTTTTTCCCTACATAATGGAGGCACTTTCAGAATTATACTTTAAAAGCAAGCATTTAAGTATCCTTACGTTGACCATGGCACGGCACGCATTACATTCGTCATCTGGCAGTGTACTGATTCCACGCGATTTAAGTAATATGACACAATTTTAATAGATTTTTCAAAGTGAAAAATTTCATTTTACGACACGTGCAACCGCTTCTATGGATGTACTCATTTCGGTGGAGTATCGGTTAATTTTGTTATATCGCCCGTATGCAGTACCAATTCTTCATTCATGTAAAACGTGACAATTTCTTCGACGCTAGAGAAGGATTGCTCGTTTACTTTGGCAGATCCCAACGCGTATCTATATATTTATATATACACACATATAAAATATGAAAGATAAATAATATTTCATTGAAATGTTAATAAATCTAGAATGAAAATATATTTGTAATTATACCTGTTGTCGGGCCTCTTTCTCACGGGGATATTGTAAAATCTATCTCTGCACCAAAGTACCAAAGCCAATGGATTGTTCACGTTTGTCATAGAAGGCCTCAAAAGAAAGTATCCGTCTTGTGGAATTCCGAAGGTACCTTCTATAATATATATCAAATAATTTTAATATTAACGAATACATTCATAAACTATGCTTCTTACAAATGTTTGCTTTCTTGGTACACACAACAATACATACGTTCTCTAATGAGTGCCTTAGCTTCTTCTCTGGTAACATTATGAAACCAAGGTTTGTCGACATAAGATAGCCTTTCTGGAGGTGGTGGTAATGGTCTCGTTGCTCTCTCGCTTAACAACGAACTATTGCTGCCAGAATGTGGTAGCGTCGCTGACTTTTTATCTGGTGAACGCTCTGAAACAATCCAAGTTGTGATTAGATAAAACTTCATAGTACTAATACCGAAAAATATACCGTTTCGTCGAAAAGAAGAGTATTTAATGCGAAAACATTTGTTTATCACTAACTTGCTAAATTGAGACGCGCTTGCGTCAGAGTCGCCTGAGTCAGACACTCGGAAAGGCTCGCTTGTCTACGTGCTGCAGTGTTTAAAGATACGTTTCTCTTGCTGTCGGTTATTATAGTTGCCATGTTTATCGGTCGGATACGTTTTATAGCCGAATTACAATTTCCGATCGTAAGTTCAAGCGTTCAGTAAAAGTACGTGTACGTATATGTCGTCCTTCGTTTTATCGCCATCCATATTTGCTTACTCGAGCTCGCGAAGTTTAGTAAAATAACGAAACGCAAACGTTTATCGCGATACGCACCGGTCGGCTGATGGGCTCGTGTGGCATTCGCGTGAAACGAAATATAAAGAAAAGTGGTACCAAGAGAAAAAAAGATCTATACAAAATGAATCACGCGTGTCCGGTTTTAGCGTCGATATTAGCGCCAGTATTTAGCTTCGTATGGATAAACAAAGACGTAAAAATATCCGTTTTCAAGGTTTTCTTCGGTCAGACGACACTCTTATGCGTGCATCAATCGAATTACACAGTAACATTAGATTCGACCGATTAAATGCATGTTTTTTTTCTAATAATCAATAACTTTGGAATTCAATGAGTCACGACGATCCATTTTCGTTGTAGTTCGTAGTGACGATTGTATCCAACTTTTTGTAAGTACAATTTGTTATTCCGTTGAAAAAGTTTAAAGTTAACGAACTAGTAATAGTAAATAAAATATTATATAAATTGTAATAACGTAGAGAAGAGGCTATCCGTTTACACACGACGCTACTTTCCCAAAAGCGAGAATTTTTAAAGAACCGAACGACCGGCAACCCGTGTCGCGCGAGAAACTGCAGAAGACTGAGGGACGCGACTTGCACCAGAATGCCTTTAAAGAGTCTAGCGGGCACTCCGTTGGTCGTCTCGGCATGAGGTATAAAGTTTCACGAGTCGTTTAGAAATAGCTCGAAAATAGAGAGTAATTCCATTTAATAGGAGCTTAAATGTCTCCGTCGCGTCGTGAGGCAACGAGTATGAAGAACGCACTTCTAATGTTTTTCATTTTTGTAACGGACCTTGTCGGTTCCTAAAAACGTATTCTTCGATTGATATTCAGAACGGTATCAAAAGATAGACTCTGAATAGCATTAAAACCGATCATGCGTACGAGCAAACGTGCTTTGCGATAATTTTATATACCTGGGGGATCGGGTGGTTGAGAATAGCAACATCTAGACAGACCTCTCTTGATCCTTACTATCATATCGGAGACCTCATCGGCCAGACGCTCACCTAAACCTCCTAAGAGCTGTTTGCTCAGCCTGAGATAAAAGCAGGAACACATTCCATCACACTATTCGATTCTTCGTATTCGTGAGCGTAACTATTTTTATATGTACACTTTATGATTTACAAAGAGAAAAAGAGTTTATCACGTTCGAAGGTGAATGATCCCTGCCCGATACATTTTTAGATCCGTCATTATGTCTTCGACTTTAGGGTCATGCCCGTGACTAGAAGATATCGAGCCTCGCACCACACCGCTCTCGATATTTTTAACACCGAAGCCAAGTCGATCGACATCTTTGTCAAAACTCGAAAGACTATATGTATATCAAAAGGGATTGATCGTAGGAGACGTAAAATAAACAGGACGATAGTTCGTGCTCGACTGACAGAAATCGCAATGAGCAGCAGGTTGCATGAGAGGGTCGTATGTCGGTTATTACCACCATTTGCAGCACACATGTTCGTGGGAAGCCAGTGCACTATACTTTTTCTCTTATTCGATTCGAGTGTATCCTGCGTTTTTATCCTTGTCACGTAATATGCCGATTCTCGTTCTCACTACCCCTCGGTGTACTATTTTTTTNTACTTCTTCAAGCGCAATTTCTGACATAATTAGCCGTCTCTTTCTTCATCTTATAATCCTAACGCATTGTTAAGATAATGGATGGTTTCCTTGCACGCTTCTGCACTAAGGACTCTTCTTCGTTTATTCTTACAAGATATCACAGATACTAACCATTCGCATTGTTTGTCACCGATGGTCTCGTTAACGTTGGTGTTGGCGATGGCGTTTGGGACGGCTTAAAAGGTAACGGCGGTGGTATCACGGGACTATTCTGTGGTCTTTGGATAGGACTTAGATATCCATTATCTTCAGGCTGAAAGGGACAAAAAACGGATGTAAATGTAAGATTATATTTGTAAGTACGAACGTTCGAACTGACCGTTTCCGTAATGGACTCATAAATCTCATAGGGTTCCTCCTCGTCCTCGCAACTGGTCGTACTAGGCGGTTGATAAACGCTCTCCACGGAACTCTGAGGACAACTGGTTAGCGACTGCTTACTGTCGATCCTAGAGAGAGCCGACTTTTGATTTTGTTCGATTATTTGCTCGTCGAATTCCTCGTACTCATCCTCGCTGCCGTGGGTCCGAGTCGGCAGATTTGCGACTAGATCTAAATTTCTAATCGAAAGAGACGCCTTTATTACGTCCTTGTCGATCTTCCCCGCAGGGAAACTTTGATCGATGTTCTTTTTCGGCGCAGGTGGAGGTGGAACGGCCATTCTTCCTAGAAGAAATATCGAGTGAAGAAACAATCGTGTAAAAATAACTAATTTGAAATACATCGAATACAACTTGAGTTCATAGCTTCTAATAAACTTTATCATTATGACAACGAGTACACGGTTGTCGGGTTCTTAAAAAATGCGCGTAGAAAAAATTCGACTTCATATATGCAACGTAAAAATAACAAATTCTCATTACGTTTCGTCTTGCACGAGGTTTCCCTAATTTCCTAACCGAAATGAATAAAACGTATTCATATTCACGTTCTCTGAATGGCTTACATCTGATAAGAAAAGAGCAATTCAAACTAACTTTGTATACTGCTGATAGGCCTCGCCTTAGCCTCGGTATGTAAAAACGATTTCTGCGGTAGCTTATGAAGCAAAGAAAGATTTTCGATCCTTTTTGAAACAATGACTGCCGGTTTTGGTCCAAGCGCTGGCTTCTTCGCGTTTCTCATTTCCAATTCTTCCTTAAGCTTCTCGGCTAACGTTTTCTCCGCCGACCCGTGCAATCTCGAGACGTTTTTCAGTGGGAAATTCGGTACGCTGTCCTTATAATTAGCATAGATCTTTTCTTGTTCTACGGATATTTCGTAATTCGCGTAAGTCGTATCCTCCTCTTGTTCTTGCGCGCTATTGTCAATCGGCACATCCGCGTTCGCGTTTTTGACCTTTTGCGAAATCCCATGGTCGTTTATGTAATTAGAATTTATTTGACTAACATTGATATTTCTCGTATCGTCGAGAGCGGTGTTATCTTCCACTGCCTCGTCTTCGAAATCCGTATCCCAAGAACCCGTATCGCTCATATGATCCTCGCTCTGCTCCACTTCGACGCTCTTTTCCTCCACATATTTTTCCGGGCATTTCTTCACTTCCTCCACGAGCGTGCAAAGTGCCCTGTAAATATTAAAAAAGAAAAAAGAACGATTAAACAGTCCTTACTTCCACGAGTCTTTCAAAAAACACGCGAGACAGGATATTCACTCATAAACACTCTACGTCGAGCTGATGATACGATATTAAATAATAAAGTACCTACAACCCACGCGACGCAATTACCACTTATGTAAATCTTGTATGCCTCGTGCGGTTATCGAGTTAAATGCACCGATTGTAATCTAATTTTATTGAATGCGCATCTTTATAGCATACATGCATATATATTATACTATCTTCGGCATCCCACTAATTTAACGCGCATTCTATCGTTAATTAACACTTTGACTGTCAAAATTATATTAGAAAGTTTGTTAATTTTTTGGGACTTCGCTAGGATCACTGTCACCTATCGAAATGTGTTTGTAACATGTGTACATACATACACAGATATATAACGAGTGTTTTACAAATCGTTACGATACATATTAATTAACGATGACATGCGTATTAAATTAGTAGGCCTTCCCGAGTGACGCAAAGAATTCTTAACTTATATCTCATTGACAGCATTCAAAGTAGGTTTCCGCGATAGCATTATCGTTCTTATGCTCGCAGACGAGACACGAAGATGAGACAACGTACGCGTGGATATTCAATGTTATTGATTCGTAGATGTGAGCGTGAGGAGACAATGACGATGAAGCCAAATCGATGAACAGGGGGTACCGTATATTGTTACAATAGCACTACGTAGCTTTACCAATAAAAGTGATCGATACGATCGCCGATATGGTAAGGATTCTTGATAACTATTTATAAAAAAAGAACTATCTCCGATTTTTATTATTATTTAATACGTTATCATAGTCATCACCCTGAATAGTGTTGGTATACATATATATTGTATATGAAGGGAAGAAAAATCGAAGGTACGCACCAGAGTTGGTTATTTAAAATACCGTATCAGATGATACCGTTAGTCAGCGATGTAACACTAGTGCCGTTGACTTCATTGAAAACAAATACGCGTATATCGTAAAAAGGAGATTTACATCTCTTGTAAAATTCACATAGTGTAGCTCCGTTTTCTTACCATATTAAAGGACGGGTGAGGTCACTCTTCCATAGAGCCAACTTCCCCTCAGTCAAGTGCTGGAATAATTAGAATCAATTAAGATCGACTAAAGAGGGCGCGTGCCAGTTGAATGGCCAAAATGCAATTGTGATCGGTAAGAGGCCCATGAGTGAAGTATGGAAGAACATAATAATTACGATGAGAAATATATTAAAAATTAATTATTATAACGATAATAGCTATTATTACTATGTGTATATATTATTTATTATTATTACTATTATAATACTAATATAATATATAATTATTATTAATATATAATTATAAGTGTATATTAATATTAAAATAGTATAGCATATATTGCTATATAACAATAATTATTATTATTACTACCGAACGAATAAATTCATTGAAAAATTGATTGCAATTCATTTATGGTTTAAACCTCGACGTTGGTTTGTCGTAAAACTGAACATTATTAACGATTCCGATTTTTGATCAGCCCGCTATCGACAGTTGCTTTTAGTCATTCGCGTATGTAGGCATGCGTGTACGCATACTATGCGCGAGAAAATGTAAACAAAAGTGTACACCAAGCAGTCGGTGAAAAATTCGAACGATTGCAAAACCGTAGAGAGCCTTATACTTACTAGCAACTCGTCACCGTCGATCTGCCGTTTTGCGACCGCTGCGCAACATTCCTTCAAGCCATTCTGCAAAATCGAGAAATATAATACCAGACCGGAAATAAAGATAACGATAACGGTTTCGCCCGCGTGTGTTTAGCGGATATCCTTAATTAATGAAAAGAGGGAAAAAAGTATCTAAGAATTTCAAATAAATTTTTTCTATCGTTATTTACCTAGAACGAATGTTTCGATATCGTAAGCCGCTCGGTTAAAGTCGTAAATCCATATTCTTTAATAACACGTGACCTCCTCTAACATGACCTAACATCCAATTGCAGCAATTATACTTTTATATACTGTACCGTATTAAAAAATATGCAAAAATACTATTTTAGTCAAGATCTAGTTTGCATACGTATAAAACGATAGATGAATCGATAGAAGTACTTTAAGAAGTGGATGTTCCATGATATCTTTGAAAAAAAGTGAAGGAATTCGATCGAAGTTTTACTTTCCTATTACACCACTAGCTTTCTCCTTTTTGCCTTGTTTCGAATGTATATCCAAGGAGAATATTAATCTATCTCTTTCTCTCTGCCTGTCTCCCTTTCTCGTAGAAATGAACTCTGTGAATTTTTATTTCACTCTTTTCCAAGAAACAGGTACATTCGACAGGTGCACTGACCCGTGTAAGGTTTTCCCGCGAGCAAATATCGAAGTACAACGAATCACGGCGTTGGTCGAGTTTACTCACCTTTTGTAGCAGGCACAAAACGTCGTTTGTACTCCACGTAGAAATGTCCTCGAGGGCGTCGCTTCGCGACAACTTCTTGGACATTGCACCACGTTTTAACGCGCCTGTTGCAAAAACAGCGTCGCACGTGTTCACCGCTCGGGCGCATCTGCATCGGCTTTTTGTGGGCGAGGTGTCTGACAGTCCTCGTTCCTTTTAATTTTTCCTCCTCCCGCCGCCGTGCCTTTTTCTTAAACCTCCCACTCTCTCTCCCTCACACTTGTTCATTCTTAGCTTCTCTCTTCCTCGCTCGCACCTATCCTTCCATCTCGCTTCCTCTCGTGCGACCATATTAGACTGACCATCGCTCTCACGATTGGTCACTTTCTACTGGCATACCTAATGGCATGTGCTTTAAGGGTACGTTCACAAAACTTCTGAACTTTTTTGCGGGCGAATGGAAGGAATGTATGTACAGGAACGTTTTTCTAAATCTATTATGACATTAGAAACATCTTCGCTGGTTTCAGAAGATTATAATTATTCGAAGCTAATAATTATTAATTAAATCGCAAGTATAGAAAAGCATATAATCAACGTTTAATTGTCAAATCTAATATTTCTATGGTTGGATCGTGTTTATCGATCATAATTTGCCGCGAACATATGTTCCAGTGTTTTCTCGTAAATGATTGGCTTCTGGTTATCCAATCATAGAATTTGATAATTTTGAACCTCCATGAGAGCAGTGACGGCGGTCGCGTAGTCGTATTTGGTTGTGCTACTCGTGATCGTAAGCGAGAGCTTTGCCGGTTGAGATTTGTGTGTTATAATTCATTTCTTATAAGTTTCTATTTTCTTATTAATAGGTGACAGAATGGCTGTCACCGCTCTAAGTACTGTACAGGAATACGATGAATTCATCAAGTGAGTAAACGTTCGTTTTGTTATGTTTTTCAACAAATCTAACCTTATGTTCTTATTGCTTTTCTTATTATTTCAATATTTTAATTTTATTATTTATTTAGTTCGAGCTTTCATACTAATAAATAATTATAATTTTTCGTACTAGCGTTGTTATTAAAGTACATTCCTTTTCTATTGATTCATTTAATATTGTTTGTATTTCAATGTTTTTTTTTCTATTGCATGCTGTGTGCTGAACTGTAAAGAGCAAAGGTCGACTTCTTTTAATGTATATATATATATATATAGAAGATTTATTTATTTCGTCATTTTTATATTCAAGGTTTAAAGATCTATCGATTATTCACTTTTATGCACCATGGGCAGAACAGTGCAAGCAAATAAACGACATTCTTGATGAAATGACGTCTTTATCAGAGTTTACAAAAGTAAAGTTCGCTAAAATAGAAGCTGAAAATTTACCTGAAGTTTCTTTGAAAGCTGGTATCGTTGCTGTACCAACAATATTGTTGTATAAGAATGGAGAAATAATAGACAGAATCGACGGAGTTAATCCTGCTTTACTAACTGAAAAAGTAAAGAAGCATTTAATTAGCGAAGATTCTACTCCGATCGATGTAGCAGTACCAAAGGATGCTCTAGAAGCCAGGTTGAAGAAACTTATAAATCAGGCACCTTGTATGTTATTCATGAAAGGAAACCCTGCGAATCCACGTTGTGGATTTTCAAGAACAATCGTTTCTCTGCTTGATTCTTATAAAGCGGATTATCAGACTTTCGATATACTTCAAGATAACGCAGTCAGGGAAGGTTTGAAAAAATTCAGCAATTGGCCAACTTATCCTCAATTGTACTTGAATGGAGAACTTATTGGTGGATTAGATATAGTAAAAGAAATGAGTGAGTCGGGTGAACTAGAAAGTATGCTGCCAAAAAAGAATGCCTCTCAAGAAAGGTAAATGAATCATAGAGAGAGTAATAAAATGTAAATATATAGAATAAAAGTTAATATAATAATTCTTTCAATTGTTACAGAAGTTAAGACAAGACCATGCTAAGTAATTACATTTGCATTTCCTTAAATTATCTTCAACTGAAAATAATTTTTAATTTTCATATTTCAATGCCTAAGAATTTACAAAATTCGAAATTTCCAGAAAGTACTGTAACTTGCTGGTATTTTTTACCTGCTACACATGTACGTCTAGTAAAGGATTATATAGGTGACTTTCATCTTATTAAGATCGTATTGATCTAATCACAATATGTAAAATACCAACATTTTATGGAAGATAAAAATTGTAAATTATAACTTATCTTCTCTTTTTTACTATAACGTATTGAATACAAAGAAAAATTAAAAATTAAAATTAAATACCTATTCATTTATTAATCCAAATACTTTGATTAAATTAACACATGCATAAGACCCTTCATTGAACATTTGTATCATCAATAAACTAGTTTATTAGTCTTTCAAGATAACCAGTTAACGCTCATTATGGTACTATACATATTTAATTTATTTGTATTGCATTAAATTACGAAACATAATTAATGATCATTGATAGTTTTTGTATTTATTTAGTTTTTCTTTTACTTTTCATTCCGATCTGTGCTCCTTTCTTTGCTCCAGCGACAATACCTCGAAGCTTAGTTGCCATTTTTTTCTTTTTCCTGAAAATTAATACATTTATTAATACTAGCAAATATTATTTTATCAATCAAAAATGTTAAACAGTATGATAATGTACCGTTTATTCAGGGCAGCTCTTGTAAGAGGTAGATAAGCATAAGGATCAGGTTTGCCCTTTTTCTTGAGATCACCTCCCGCTTTACGTGCACGGTATTCTGAACCAGGTGTGTGATCTACCTTTTGTGCTTTTAATGGTCTATGAATTCCTGAACCTCCAGCTATGTAACAAAATAGAAATTTAATTAGATATCGCATTCTGCAGTAAAAGTATTTATTAGTAATATTTACCTTGATATTTTGATGTAGCAAAGCTCTTTATACTGGTGGTATCAGAAGCTGCACTGTGCTTACGTTTTTTATTTGCAGGATTTGCAGATACTATTGATTTTTTATCCTCTTCATCTTCTTCTGCAAAGAGAAATAAAAATTGTTTACAAACATCTAATGTATTTAATGTGTATATAGTAAAATTTTTGCAAGCTTACCATAATCATCATCCTCTGAATCATTTTCTAATAATATTCTTTTTCTTTTTGTAGTTTCTGTATCACTATCATCCTTTTGATTATTATCATCTTTAATAATAATCCGACCATCTGGAGCAGTTTTAAATCCATAATCTTTTGGTTCTTTAGGTTTTCTAATAGGTACTTTCGCATCAGTATTTCCAGGTTGAGTTGCTGCAAAGTATAATAAATTATGCAATCATCATTTATATTAAATACGTCATTATGATATAATAAAAAATATAGAACTGACTAGTTATATTCCTAGCAGCTGTGGGATCAATCAAATCAACAATATTTTCTTCATTCTCCTTAATCCAAGCTTCTTTTCTTGATGTTCGTTTTTTTATTTTCTTTGGCTCCTCTTCGTCTTCGTCGCAAAACTCTTCTTCACTATCCGCCAAAAGGTCTTCCATGCTAATGTGTTAAAAATAAGAAATGAATAGTATGTGTTTTTATATATAATTATATTTTATGATTATGAGTATTGAAGACTACCTCTTTGGCCTTCTTTTTGCACTAAAGTCACTCTCTTCGTCTTTTTCACTCTTCATTTTCTTCAATTCCCTATTCTTCTTTTTCATTTCTTCTACTTTGTAAATATTTTTCAGTCTTTTATGAAGTATTACATCCGAAGCTGGTACCATTCCAGAAATTGTTCCTACACCATATTTTCTTATTAACTTTGTAAACATATCTCTAACCTTTTGCCTAAAATGCCTTTTACAATCGTCATTCATATCAGACAAAGCTCCTACCTAAAATAAAAGAAAATACAATTTTCAAAATTATTATAAAATTAATATACACCATTGTTGTCGTATATCATTATACTCACTATTTTAGTTAATGTCGATGCTATTATAGGAGATGGCATTACAGTAATATACACTTTAATGTATGATAATGCTGATTCTGCTACTTCTCTTGTAGAACTAATTGCGAGTAAACACGCGTGACCCAATATTTCTTTCACGGTTTCTATTCCCAAAGAACCTGTTGATATATTGAATTAGAGAATGCAATAGAAACAATTATATAAAATATTGAAGGAATTTTTAATTACCATTATAATGATATGTGATAGAAGCAAGGGCAAATAGAGTAGCACTACAGTATTTTTGTTCACCACCTAAACCTACAATTAACATATCTGTATACTCTTTAAGATGTTCAGGCTTTTCTAAAAACTTTTCAGTAATAGTATTTAACAATTGATATGCTGAAGTACGACATCTCTCGTTTATGTCCTTCACACATAATACTGCTTCTGGAACGATTGCTTGCAAGAATTTTGTTCTTTCTAATTGAGGATGACTTTTAACAAGATGTGTCAAACATCTTACACGAGCCTTAAAAAAGAGTTGTTATTAATATAATATAATAAATTAACACTATATTGAAAAATGTAATATACATACTCCTCTACTTGTTTTAATTAATGTAGTTGCAGAAGCAACGAGCATTTTTTGCATTTCACGTCTATGTTCCTTTACAAAATTTGTACATAATTCTTTTTCACTGCCACATATTCCTTCTATAAATCTAGAAATATTCTAAATTTAATTTCGAATCCTGTATGCGTATAAAATATTAAATATATTAAGTGACTTTACCTGTATGCCTTTTTCTGTTCTTTTGGTTTGGTTTTATCTTTAATGAATGATATACACATGTCATAGAGTTTTTTTAATCTATCAGTATCAGTATGTTCAACTAACAATCTTATTAAATCATATACACTCTCTTTGAAGAATTCATCCACTTCAGTATCACTTAATCTAGTTAATGCTTTATCAAATAGTTCATTTGCCAATTCTTTATCTGTTATTGTCAGATATATCTAAAAACAATAGAAAATAAGTAAAATAACGTTAGTAATAGATTTAACTGATACAAGTTTAATTTAATATATAACCTTAATTGTATCAAATGCAGCAAAACGTTGTCCCTCTTCATCTGTTCCCGTTGGTTTAGTTGTATACAAATTGAATAAAAGTGGTAGATAATTTTTGGCAAAACGAGCAAGCTCTGATATATCTTCGCTGCTATTCTTTTCTGTTGCCTTTGTAATCAATTTTCTTAAAGCTGCCATTACAGATAATCTTAAATCTTTAGTTCCGCTAATAATCGTTCCCAACATTTTAGCAATACTCTGGAAACACATAAATTATAAAAATAATAAAATTTCAAAATATTAACCATTTAAAATGTTACTTAATATACATACCTTGAAATTGTCTTTTACATCATTAGCATCATTGCATACACTTGGCAATACTGCCCATATTTGTGTAACAAGGAGTTCATAAGTTTTACCTCCTACTGGTTCCTTCGATTTCGTGCTAAAATAAATAGTATGTAAAATTTCTTGTTTAAAATGGTTGAAAGGTATACTTACTTGCATATTATTGCTAATGGTAATAATACTTCTATAAAAAAAGAAAGTGATCCATGAGTTATACAATCTTTCAGTAATGGGAGTAGCCAACTTCGTTCTAGGTTTATAGTTTCTTTATCTGTCTATAAAATATAATTCTCAGATCTAATTATATATTTAAAAAATCAATATTAGCACACTTAGTATAACATACTTGCAGAGGGAGGGTTTGCAAAACAATGCGAGGACCCATTGCTTTTATAGCTGCTCCAATTGCATACTCGACATCCACATTATATGCAAAATTGTATGAATCACGTAATTCTGCTAAACTTTTTAGAACATCCAGGAGCAGTGGATTTTCTGTTTTTCCAACTATCTATAAAGTACATACTTTATATAATAAAGTAAGATTACAGTCTGTACTATTTATTTATGTTTTATGCAACAAACTAATTATAATTACTTGAAAGAGTAGTGCAATTAAGTGAAGAATGTGATACCATGCTTCAAGATATTGGTAACTCATTGCTTTATGCATCATACCTATTATTCGATCCAATATCGATTTATATCTACAAACAAACAAACAAACAAACAAAAAAACAGTATTTATATCAAAGCATATGATGGTAGCTCAATACATTGAATATGAAATACTTACTTTTTCGACTTTTCTTCATTTTCACACAATGGACCAATGCAATCTTGTAAAAGTATTTTTATAGTATGTGATGTACCAGATATAATTTCTTGTTTATCAGAGAGCCACAGTTCGATACATTTTTCCAGCATTCGAGGCATGATGGCAGCACACATATCCAACGAATTTCTAAAATCATTAATATATTTTAAAATTTTATATCATATTATTGTAATTGATAAAGAATATTATATAAGAAATATTTTCTACTTACTGAACAAGATTACAATGAGCCTCTTGCATAACAGCCAACCAAGCAAGAGTTGGTTGCGCATCATTTGCAGGAGGTTGATAATCATAAAGGGCAGTAATAATTTGTGCATTTCTTTGAGATGGTAATGTTGTCTCTGATGGTTTTGACACAAATAATCCATGCAATGTTTGTAAACAGCACGACGTTACCAAAACATTTTTTAACCCCATGATACTTAAGAGTCCTTCACAGATAGTCTACCTCGAATTAAATAATCAATATTATAATATGTATATTAAATATAAACAGATTGTACTTGTAAGATATACCTTCACATATGACTTTGGTAATTGGTGAATAATATCCTTAAGTAGTGTAAGGGTATGAAGGATAGTGGTTATTCCACCAGGTTCACAAGCTGCATTCAACTGATTTACACAGTGTTTAGCAACCTCTGGTGCAGCTGGATGATAAGCAGGAGGATTTTC
This sequence comes from Odynerus spinipes, assembly GCA_032403825.1. NCBI lineage: Eukaryota > Metazoa > Arthropoda > Insecta > Hymenoptera > Vespidae > Odynerus > Odynerus spinipes. Next base: position 279,863 of record JAIFRP010004366.1, read on the forward strand.
ATTTCTCATTATATCACTTCCTATAATACATTAGACATAAAAAAAAAAATGTTGGAATATGTAATTTATTCTTCTCAAAAATTAAAAAATACCTTTAAGTATAGCACATATTCCATGTTGAGCTGCTTTCCTTATTTTAGGTTTAGTATGAATAGTAAACGACAGAATAGCATCTAAAACCTGTATAGTGGAAGAATGTGACCATATTGCAGCTTCTTGAGCCCGTAGTAATATCGAAAGACAGCTGAGACACTAAGAAGATAACGAAATTTATAAAAATTGTTAGCAAAATTCAAAATTTTGATTTAATATAAACTTACATGTTTTATAATAAGAAAATTCTCTGTTTCTATATATTTAGTTAGAATTTCTAGGAAGACTTTACTCGCTGGACCAAATTGTGCATTAAGAACATTTCTAGGTACTGTTCTTAATCCCATTCCTAACAATGAAAGTGTGGCAGCAACAGATGTATCTGTATCGACTGCTTCTAGAGTACTCATCTGAAAAATATATCTTTCAAATATTTCTCCAATAAGAATTACGCAAAAAACATTTATTATACATACTAAAGCTGCAAAATATTCAGTCGAAGTTTCAGCTCCACCATTTTGTTTGATAACTTCTGTTACGGCCGATAGAACAGCTAACATTTCCTTGTGAATAATCGACTTAGATTGGAAGTGACTTAAAAATCTATAAAAGTCCATATTATGAATATGTGCTTGACAATAAAATAGCATATTTAAGAACATTAGTTATCATAATTACCGGTTGAAAGACATATTTGTACAATTACTATAAGTGCTTGCAAATGTGTCAGAAGAATTAACTGTTCCATCTATAGTACTCTCTGGTTGATCCCCATCAATGTCTAGATTTTCTAACTGAGGCTCGATACCTTGCATAGCATCGTGTTTCTGCAAATCTTCCTTGGTTATACCTGGTGTCCCTGAAAAGCGAAATATGTATTCTAAATAAACTTCTGTATCATAACTGTCAAAGAACTAACAAAATCATTACTGTAATAAATGCATAATTACGCTTCGATGTTAATGTCTTTTACTACGTATATTTTATTTTTATTAAAATAAAGAAAGTAAGATTGTAAAAAATATACACATACCACCAAAATCTTTAAAAAACATCCATGTAGCTTTTTCACGGTGTTTCGTTGTCTCTGGATTAGAATTGGAACTTTGACCTTTTGGCCAACGCTTTGCTTTCTTCCTACTACCTAAACGCGCTAATTTACCCATTTTCTTTGAGAATTAATTCTTTTTACTACTTTTACAATATTATCTATAACAATCTTTCAGATCTCTTTTTAAACTAGGTTATGTTCACGTCGCACGTGCTGTAGGATGGTTATTCATATACGTATCTAGCGATACAAGTTGCGTCGCTAGACTGGACACGAACTTTGAGGAACTATTCGACACTGTGAAGATGGAGTTTGCAAGAGCGAAGTTGACATCGAATACTTTGCGATATCTTCGAAATTACTACATTGTTACCGAGTGAAATATCCCTAGCTTGAACTACGAGATCAATATAGCCGTTCACCCGCGAAATTTAAATTTGAATTATTCGGGGAAATAAAGGAACGGTATGTTTAATATTTCTGTGACTAATTTTGAATACTAGATGAAATTTATTTTTTTATAATACATAATTCTTTATATTAAATTACACGGTTACGTACGACAAACGCATTTAACGTACTAACAAGATTGTACTCTTCCGTAGGTTATACATAAATCAGCGAATATTAGTCGAGAGACAATGAACGAGAGCGAACGATAAGAATAGAAACGCATAAGTAAATAAGTAAAATCTCAAGAGAAGGAAAAAGAGAAAGATTTGACGTAAGTCGCATACATTATATCTCCACCCTCGCTTAATTTTCATAAATCGAGCGAAACGTCATAGCGAACGGGCATTCTCTTCGCTCGCATTCATTCTCCGAGTTATTTATCGACCGACCGGCATTTTCTACTTGGCGTCATTTTCCCTTTCCATAAAACGGGAGATAAGTAGTTATCTATCGGGTGGCCGTCTCCCTCCACCACTCGAGAAGTACAAGAGTAGCGGGGGTAGCAGGTTGATTCCCCCGCCACTCGATTCCGTCGCACGCCGGCCACGTTCGGTGTTTCCTCCGCCAGGCGGCGGCACGCTCGTGGCATCTCGCGCGCGCGCTCATTATCCTAGGAACTTTTGCCTCTGGCGTACTGGCAGACCCCTCACAACAGTGTCTACTCTCAAAGATGGCAGATCAATTTGTGTTGTATTATCATGTGACGGTGAAAAGCTCTCGTTGATAAGGCGGTACGTGCGTAAACTGTCGTGAAATTTTCCTCCTGTGGAAGGACCGCGTTCCACATTGTTGAAGATCGGCGCGATGGCGGACATGAAGAGTCCACCGTTCAGTGATATTAAGAGGCCGGAGGAGGTGGTGGCGATGGCGATGAACGACAGCCTGAAATTCGCCGTCCTGATCGGGCTGATCGAAGTGGGACAGGTGTCTAATCGGGAGGTTGTCAACACGGTACTTCATCTGGTGAGTGACTTTTAACCATGCCGGACGTCATTTTTTTAGCGTGCTGATATAGGGGGTCTCCGATTACGCGTACCGCTATACGTGTGCCCGCCGGCACTGCGAACGGGGGTGGGTTGGGGAGGAGCGAAGCAAGAGACAGAGAGAACATATCGCCTTCTCTCTCTCCCCCTCGTACTGCTCGTCGGTCAAATCCTTGTGTCAAGGTGAGCTGTCAAACGCGCGCTGCCCGTCGACGTTGCGTCGCCGTTTTTCCAACGCGCGGCTCGTGCGATGCACGCGCGATCGACTATGATCGCGCCTGCCGATACGGAAATTCGCATCGTTGTGTTTTCCTCCGTTCGACTTTTATCGAAAATAAGAATCTCCTAGTCTAGATTAGCTATTATGTATAATACTTTTAATCGAGCGTCTACGAACGTCACTCACACTTTTCGATCGTCTCGATCGTCGTTTCGTTAATCTCGATCGGTGTTCTATCTTCGATCGTCGAGAATTTATCGCGACATTATTACACGGTTTTTGCCGATCGTTCAATTTCGCGATAACTCACTCTGCAAATCTTTTCTACACTCTCGCCGACGGCGTTACCTCTCGCGCGATCCATTTAGCAAACTTTTCAACTTGTCCGTCAGCCGACAAATTGGCACGGAGCGTTTGTTTCCCTCCACCTGTCGAAAATTAATTAACGAAATTTTACGGGGAGTACGCGCGCGCGCGCGCGAGCTCATTCTTCGGAAGCGGAATCGATCGAAATATTAATCAGATTTCCTCGGGACCGTCGGTCCTTTGAAAAACGCCAAGTCTGTCGAAGGTAATTCGGTTTACACGCGTGTGTGCGCGTACGTGCGTACGCGCGACGCGTGTACGTAGCCCGCGGCGCGAGCGCACGCGTACGCATCTACGGACGCACGCAAACACGATGTAGGCGGATCGCTTGGAAAAAAGGGACAGCGAGCGAGCAAAAGGTTCGATGTGATACCGTTTTCTTTTGACGAATTTCTTTTACACGGGACCGTCCATCGAACGCAATGATGCTTCTCCGTTTTT
>JAIFRP010004366.1:292209-302551 GCA_032403825.1 Odynerus spinipes
TATATCCTTTTTCTTTTACTTTCGAAGAGAATGAAATTTCAAGATAGGGTGGAAAAGAAAGGAAAGAGGAAGCACGCTATTACTTCGTGTCTCTTCGGCTTCCGACTAGATCCGATCTCACATAGAATAATAATTAGCTGTTAATCGGATCGCTATCGGATCGATCGTGAGAGACCGTCTCGCGATATTCTGGTAAAGAAATCGATAAGGTGGAAAGTAGCTCGAGGTGCGACGTTCGCGCGCTTAATCGTGATAATCTTGAAACAGAGGAAAGAGCGGAACGTACCTTAGCGTTTCGAGGTCGCGTGTCTTCTCGTGAGCCGCGAAAACGTGACGCGTTGACGTGTTCCTAAAAATAGCGCTTTTTACCATATTTCACGGGTATATCCTTGCGTGCGATGGAATGCAATCTCTAGAGTAGAAGTATTACTCTCGTATCGTATAGTCGATTCTTATTAAAGTGAAATTAGACCGGTAAAAAGTGAGAAAAAAGGTATAGGAAAATTTTCATTTTGCGACATTGTTGAGTAAAATCGCGTTAGATGGAATTGTACTAGAGTGAATAATTAAAATGAAATTGTTGCCACCCACGAGATCTATTCGTAAGATTTTTCTCCTCTCTTTCCGCCAAGACGATCGAAGCGTTCTCTTTACGCGAGAAAATTGCGCAGTCGGTGTAGGGAAAACAAAGGGCGTAGGCGATAGGGCGAAACGAGATGCAACGAGGTTATTTTGCCGAGAATTATCGTCCTTTCGAAATGAAATTAGCTTCGTACGTTCGCATCGAGGGAAAAAAGCTTTTCGCTGTGATTTTCAATCTTGAGATTAAAGTTGGAAAGAAGGTGAGAGATTCGAATAAAAAGAAAAAGGACACTTTCATTTCGCGATGATCGATAATGTAGCCGTCTCTCCTATTTTTTTGAACTCGATTATCGAGAACTTCGACTTCGACCCTTAATCATATTCGCGAAGTTCGTTCCGGCGCGTTCTCTATGATTATATAAAAAAATGAAGAGAACAAAAATGAGATTGAGAGGGAGAAAGATAGAAGGGAATAAAGAGGAATATGCGCGAGGTAATTTCATCGAGAATGCACGCGAAGTATCGCGAACTCGCTGTGGCGTATTACCATCCGACAAACTTTGTTTGCCGTGTATTAATCGGAGAAAATTGTTTTACGGGATTAAGTGGGTTCCGTGTTATTATATTACTACATACCCGGTAAGAGAAAAGGAAAGGGAAAAAGAAATATAGTCTACGGGGAAATGATACGTCCGAGTTGTGGGAGCCGAACGGGATAGAAAAAAGAGCCGACGAGAGAACGTTTGGTACGAATCCAAATACGTTTACTGGTATAGTTTTATCTCTTTCCCTCCTCTTACACGCATACATACATATATTCACATTTTCCGTCTGCCTGTCTTCTTTTTTCATATGTCTCTAGTATCACCGTCGAGGCTGGCATAGAGAATGCGGCCAGTCGAGCGACGTTGGGTTCGACGCGCTATTGAGAATCTTATCTAACAGGAGTTCGAAAGAGTTGGCGTAAATAGGTCAAATTCTATTACGCCCGTGCAGAAGCTGTTTTTTTTTGGTTGCTGTAACGAAATACTTTTCCGTTTTGGAACGATCCTGTTATCGTTACTATGACTACGCGTCACCGCGATCGCTCGATGGTTGGCGTTAAATAGAGTAGAATAATTCTATTGGATGATGTCTACTCGTGATCCTTAACGAAAGATGTTTCGTAATAATATTTTCCTCGGAAGAGAAAACGCACGGCTATATCGAAATACTTGAATGAACGGAGTAGAGTAGGTGCCTATCTCCCGGCACGATCATTATTACTGTCGATATTCTCTGATAACAGCGCGAGGGAACTCGATCGCCCTTCGTTATTGGAAAAACGGCACGACCCGTTAACCGTCTCTAACATCATCGTTCCAGTTTCTCTCCGCGAGAGAAGCTACGTCCTCGAGCAATCGGACTCCTCGCCACGGACATCGTTCTAAAAACCCACTCGCTATTTTTCCTCTTCTCATTCTAGCCGGTAGTTTACTCCGACTTCCGAGTATTAGCAGCAGTAGCAGCGGCGGCGGTGGCAGTAGCAGCGGTACCTAGTAGCAGGAAAAATTCTCGTTTCATTCGCGCCGTGCCTGTTCGAGCAAGCCGAGTGGAATCTCTCTCTCTCTCTCTCTCTCTCTCTCTCTCTCTTTTCTTTCTTTCTTTTTTTCTTCTTCTCCTCTTTTCCTTTCTCTTTCACTCATTTTTTGATCCACTCTTCTCAAGCCGATCCGTCGCGAAGCAGCGTTTAATCTTTTAGGAAAATGGGAGAAAAGTAATTAGGCCGATATTAGCCGGTAACCACGACGGTGGTAGCTGCCGGCTCGGATGGGTCAATAAAGGCCGGCGCCCTCCTTCGCGGGACTGAAAGGACTGGACTTTCGCTGATGCAGCCTCCCGCTTCATTTTCCTTCCACGCGAGCCGCGTGTTTTCGCGTATAATCCGCCCTCCCGCTTCTTCACGCTGCCTTTCTCTTTCACCGTCCTTCTCGCTCTTCCTTTCTCTCTCCCTCTTTCTCTTTCACTATCCCGGGCACTCGTGCGGTATCGAGCCAGAGCTAAAGGCAATGCCGCAACCTCGAGTGGCAATTATACTGGAGGAGCCGGCGCGCGCACACGCTGAAAAGATACGGAATACTTAAGCGGACAATAAGATGCAAGATCCTAGCAAATTCCCCGTCGTGAAACTAGCCGTCGTGGCCAAACATCGATCGTGTATATGTGTGTGTGTGTGTGTGTGTGTGTGTGAGAGAGAGAGAGAGAGAAAAGAGAGAGCGTGTCTCTTTTTGCGTGTACGTGTGTAAGAAAAAAAAGAGACCGAGGAAGAAGTCGCAAGCTGTGTGAGAATTTCCCAAGAGCGGATCTCGTGTCTTTGCACGGTAACCTTCTTATAAGTCGATCGTATGTACAGTGTCGAGACGATCGAAGAAAGGTACTTCGCTGCATCTCGAAAGTGTCTATAACGCGACGAGGGGATCGAATAAAACGAGAAAATGAGTTTCTAGTGCATTGGGATTTTACTTTGACAGGTTCGTGGAACGTGACACGTGTTCTTATCTTTCGAGAGATCTTACGCGAATATTATCGCGTTACTGTTTAACTTTATTATTCATCGTGTAGCGAGCAGCTCAACGTGACTCGAGATGACGATACGACGAATTAAAATTACGCTTATTTTAATTTTAGAATTTCATTTAGATAATTTTTATTTTCGTAAGAATTGTTAATTTCCACTTTTAATTTGATTTAAAACCTTTCGCGACAGCAGTTTCGTTAATATCGAATCTATTCGTCTCGTATTCCTTATTTTTAATACGTAGTTCCGTTCCGTTACGTTTCGTTTGTTCGCGAAGGTACACGCGAGCGCGTAGCCTGATAAAGAAGCGCTTTTTGTTGGATCGGCGGATTTTGAGGGCAAGACGGGATTTAATTCGGTGGAGTAGCAGCGGGTGGGTCGGGGAAAAGACAGCGGTGGAGACTGAAAGGAAGAAGGAATGAAAAATGAGAGGAAGCGGCGAGCGAAAGAAAGCGTTTTTCGAAGGAGCAAAGATGTACCTACCTATCTACGTACTTACGTATGTATGTACTACATACATACGCGCGGAAGGAAAACGTACGAGATCAGCCTGTGAAGATTTTTTCGATGCACTCCGTGTTTCGACTTACTCTCGCTCATAAAAGTTCCCGTCTGAAAGGATAAGACGCTTTCGCGTTTTTCCCTTCCACCTACGCCGACGCTCTTTGAACGATTTAAACTTGTCTGACCCGATATCGCCTTCTTCCTTTGGGGAAAATTAATTGGAAAATCGAGATTATTACCTTTCTCCACGGAGAGAGCCGAGCTTTACGGCGGTAAGAGTGTAAATAGAAAAGAAATTTTTGTCTACTTTCGTATAAAACACTGTTTCATATGTTCGTCTTCGTAAAAATTCATTCGTTGTAGAAACGTATTTATTTGTCAAATTCTACAAAACGGGTAATTAAAAATCGATTTACGTTAACACGTCAATCCATCGATTAAATTCCAATTCAGCCGGTGCAGTAACAAATGAGACGTCGATCGTATAATTTATTATCGTTAAACAAACGACCAGTTTCTAGTTCATTTCGGCCGTTCAATTTCACTTTGAATAATCGTTCCCGCCTAATTACGAGCAGCAACAACGTTGCAAGGTCGAATCGTTAAATACTCGAAAACAACGTCGACCGACGATCGGACGCTTGTTTCACGTCGCCGATTCCCCGATGGTTAAAGCGGGTAATGACCAGTAATTAAGGACTTTCATTAAGAAAGGCAGATATCACGCTTTACGAAAGCGTGAAAATTTTCGCGCGAAACAGCGTTCCACGATCGTATTACGTTGCACGTTACGAGATACAAGACGTTTGTCGAGGTGGTCGATCTATCGATTGGTCCAAGTCTCCCTCTGTGTGTTCGTCGTACACATACCGCTACTAGTGGCGTTAGCTACTACGCTATACGAGCTCAATGACTGACTAGTCGAACGCGGCATCGCCTCTATCCAGTCATTGTAATGTCGCCTCGGTGATATCACGGTTGTCGAAGCAAGTATTATGCGATAGTTACGTCCTAGAGGACAACATGTAACTTGATTCGAGTCGCTTGGGCATACATGTGTACGACGTATCTAATCGATTTGTTTTTAGGTTAGAAATATTAATCGAAGCTATTCTTAAATCGTGATAACGCGATTTTATTGAATCCTATGCGATTAGGATTTATTGACGCGAGAACGTGTTAATTTATTAGGTACCTACAACGTGGAATGAATTTTCTTTTCAATTTAATATTAATTATCTAAGTGTACTGGCGACATTCTTTTTTTATACTATTATAAAAATAACGAGTACTTGTCTCGGGCATAGGTACGAGTACTTCGTTCCACGGAGTTACGAGAATAAGGACAATAAAAATGCGAACCGCGTTCTTTTTCCCAGAGTAGCAGGCATATCTCTTAAGCATGTCACTTCCTCGAGCTACAGAGAAAGAACAAGAGAGGGGGAGGGGAGAGAGAGAGAAAAAGAAACAATATTCCTGTTCTCTCTGTCTTTTTCCTTATTTCTTTTTTTTAACATTTGCGTCATTCGTGACAGCGCGAAAAACGCATAAGCTCTAGAGGATGAGTGGGAGACCGGGTTGTGGGCCTGCTGTTTCTTCTCTCTCTCTCTTTCTCTCTCTCCGTCGAGAGATTTAACGTTGTCCGAGATAAGCGACGACTTTCTTTATTTCTTTTTTTTTCATTCGTTTTTGTTCTGACGTAAAACCTACAAGTGGATATACGTACGCTATAGTCACAAGGATTACCATCGAGTTGCCGCTGCTACTAGCGATGCTGTTGCTGTGAGCTACATCGGACTCGATCAGCGAGTTCCACGTACCTCCTATCCTTCTTTTTCCTTCTCGTATTTTCATACCACCCACGAAATTCGTCGTAGCGATCGACGGTTCGGTTCTTTCGTTCGATTCTCTCCAGATGCTATTTTCCAAAGGAAAAAGTCCGCCTGCGGATTACGTATCACGCAATTTCCGCTGAGGGAATTTCGTTCGAGCCATATGCAATTCTCTCTCTCTCTCTCTCTCTCTCTCTCTTCTCTCTTCTTCTTCTTTCTTCCGTTTCTTTTCTCTTTCGAGTTCTCCCCTTTCTCGCCACGCAATCTCACTTTTTGTCCGGCACCAATGAGGGGCAAGAAAGAGTAGTCATTCCGTTCCGGACCTTAAATCGTTTCGACTTCGACACCCTCACGACGCTCCGGATTTTTAGCCCCGATCGAGCGAAGTTCCTTTTACCTCGAACTCCACCCAATTTTACCCCTCTCCCAACCCCCCTCCTCTTTTGTTTCTTGTTCGCTTCGAAAACGACGAAATCGATAAAAGGTAAAAAGTCTATGGTATACAACGAGTACACTCGTGAATCCTACTTCATGATGCTCCTCTCTCTCTCTCTCTCTCTCTCTCTCTTGTGTCTATAATTTGGTTTACAAAAATTACAAATATCTTGTTTCTTTGATATACATAGTGTGTCCGGTATCGTGTTCGATGCAATTCCATTAGAAATTAGATACTGTAATGTGAATATTAGCGTGCGAAACAATTTTGAAATTGAGAACGTCCGATTTGATTTGTATTTTTTCTACGAGGCCAATAAACGCGAATCATGAAACGTAATCGATAAATTCTTGGAACATCGATGAGAGAGGAAGCAACATTGGATATCAAATTCGGTATAAATGTCTTTATTTAAATTCATAAACTCCCCCGCTCGATTGGTTCGCGGCAGTAACGAAAGAGAACGACAAGCACGAACGGAATGAGAGCAAGGAACGATTTAACTTTCATTCGCGACGAGCATTCGGGTCGAGTCTAACGAAATAAGAAGAAGGTCGAAACTGAGGCGGCCCTTCGTGCGAGAGAAACGATTTTTATTTCTTCCTCTTCTTCTTCCTCTTCTTCCTCTTCTCCCTCCTCTTCTTCTTCTTCTTCTTCTTATGCTTCGATGGAATCCGATTGGATTATAAACGGATTATAAATGGACGAGTTTGTCGACGAGAGTCGAAGGGTGTATTCTGAGCCGTAGAATCGACCCTTAGGACTCGTTTTCTATCTCTCATTCATTCTTTCTACCTTTCTCCGTTCTACGCTCGGATATCCGCGACGGTAAAGTTCGTTTTCTACTTAATAACGAGCGATGTTAGCTCGCGGTTTTATTCGATCGACGAGGGCCTCTCTTCTTCCTCCCACCCCCCCGTTTTTCCCTTTTATCTTCTTTCTCTTCATCTTCCCTTTTCTTTTCATTCTTCTCGATAACGGGTTCGTAGACTTCTTTATCGCGAGAATCAAAATGGTAAATAGATTCTTCCAAGTGGTAACTACTTCACTACTATGCTCGGATAGTAGGTCATGAGGAACATGGTTTCGTTGGTAAAAGTCAATAGGCTTTGCTGCTGCTGCTGCTGCTGCTATGGCTCCCTTTCCTCTTTTTTTTCTTTCTCTTTCTCTCTCCCTCCTCCCTCTCTCGTCGTTCAACAGCGATAAGCATACACGCCGTACGATCGATTAAAGCACCAAGCACGGTAATGCCGTATTATCTTCGTTACGCACGACATAGTCGCGAGCCACTCGCTACGATCACGTTTCCAACATTTAGTCATTAATACCGATAAACTTTTATCGGGAATTTCGCGTTTTCGCGATTACGATTGCTAAATCGTGTGTTTACTTTTTGATTTAGGATTAAGAGATGAACGGACATTCCAGTTATTTTCTTGGATTAAGTACTGTAGTCCCCCGTTCGCGAGTACCTACGTACCTACGGTGGTCTATTTCGATACGCGCGCTTTTGTAACGCCTCGTCCATAGTATCTTTATTCCATTTTCCTATCGCCATAGTTTGTTTGTAACATAATAATATGATAGAGTAAAGTATCACGTTGTACAACGCTCGATCGATAGAAACGAGCGACAACAGGGAGGAGAAACGCGATAAAATGTTTATTCGATCTCGAGGAGCGGCTGATCAGAGAGGCAAATTTTTTCCGCGTTACACGTGTTTCTTGATCGTTATACCGAGCGGGATTCTCGTGTATATGTATACGTATATAAAACGGTAACGGAATATTCATGAAGGAAACAATATTTTCACGAGTGTGACGAATTCGAAACGGCAGAAAAGCCCCCGGGATAAAACAAAGTTACGAAACGGAACGCGTTACTGCGAGTTAATATCCGTCGAAAAGTTCGTCCTAACCGCGAGCTTATACGCTCAGAACGTTCTCTCTGTTTATTTCCCATTTTCGTCTCTCCCCTCCCCGCCCCCTTACCTTAGCGTATTTTCGACCAATATTTGCGGACGCTCGCTTTCTCGATATCGATCGCGCTCGCCTAGGAGAAGCTCGTAATTCAGGATGGCTCAACGTGGAATTCATGGGAAATCGATCGATCTGCCGCGATACGATACCCCCATTTCCGAATTTCCAGTCGCGGAAAAAAGTGGAAGCTGCGATATGGAGCGTAAGAGCGACTGCTGTTTACCGTACGTATCGATTAGTATCGGCGATACCATTCGCCGAGAGATCATTCGTATTTTCAAGCGATTTCGCTTAACCGCACGCACGAGTTTGTAACGCGCGGTGGCACTCGCCGTCGCTCGACCTATCGATCTCAATCGAGCGATAATAATATCATTGCCGTTGAATTACAGTTAATTCCGATCACGGTACTTAAGCACACACGTGTCTACCTCCGTCGTTACGCTCCGCTCGAGATTTGATCTAGGTCAGTCTCGTGCAAACGCTCGATCTACGATCGAGCTATTACATTATATTGCCATTTATGTGTTTCCTATCTTTAGTAATTATAACGAAATTCTGTTTTAGCCGTTTAAATGAAATTACTCGAACATAGATCGGTCGTGCAGAAAATTTTCTTACCGACCTCTAGACTCGCGAAAAATAGTCTCGTAGGAAATTGGAAGAAGTTCTTGACTAATTCACCTATAGGAGGTAATATTAGAATACTCTCTCATATCGCATAACGTATGACCCGGTCATAGATTTTTTGCTCGGTCGAAAGGGCTGAGGAGGGGGGCTAGAGGAGAGACGAGGCGCGGCCCGTTTACGCGACAACCTATGGCCGGTTCTAGTTCGCTGTTAGCGTTCCATCCAAGAGACCGTTCGATAGAATACGTGCCAGGGAGCGGCACACGAGTCTTATTGATTTCGAGCGAAGCCCGCTCGATCGGCCCACGAGACATTTTAATTTTACGAATATGTATATATCTTCGCTCTTGCCCGCTCGCCCTCAGCAGAAAAGCACCGAAAACGATATCCGATAGCAATCTTTCGAGCGCTATCTTCTTACACTTCGCCGTTCTACTTTTACGTGGAATCGCGACGGTCAGTATACGTAGCATCGTTTGCGAACAAAGTCTTAAGTAGCTCGAAGGCCGTACGTAGTGTCTTTTAGTAGCGAGATTAGGGGCGTGTCACGTACGTGTGCCGTCGTTGTAGGATAGGGAGTCATAAGTTATAAGTACGTGACATCGATGGCGGTACAGGATAATGTAAACCCACGGTAACGACCGTATAAAACGTTGAATTCGATGTCTCACGCTGCTCCTCGGACATTTCCGAGCTCTATCGACGATATCCAGGAGGTGATTTATTAATAATAAATGGTACATTTATTACACTTCGTGTTTCCTTTCGCTTTACTCCTCTCTCTTTCTCTCTTTTTATCTTCGCGAAAATTCATTAATACACATTTCATATTTATTTAAGAGAGAAGCTCATCGGCTCTTACAATGGGTAGGAAGGGAGATTGGAGGATAGCTTGAATAATTAATACAGGGAAGAATGCACGAAGGGTGTTGTTACCGGGTTGAACTCCTCGCGTGTATTATTCGATACGAATTACGCGTTTATAATTAATAACTCGATGCATAGCCGAGATGCAACGCATTCCGTTACGTGCCATCGTATTGAATCATTCCGCTCTACCTTCCCTGCTTGGTATGATATAGTAAATTTCTCAAGATAACGAAGGATCGGAAGCGTGTTTAGGAAATTTGCTCCGAAGTGTTTCCCAACACGTTTTTCAGAGGGAACGGACAGGAGAAGGAGGAGGAAGAGGATCGGAGCGATGTCAGGAGGGTGTCGGAAAGAAGATATCGCGTGTGACGAGAGGAGAATCGTTTTTCCAAAATTTCACGGTCCGCTTCCGTCAAAGTAGGTGGAGGAGGAGGAGAAGGAGAAGGAGGATGAGTATAAGCCATCTTTCGATTTCCTCCACGAAAATTTGATTCGCCCCCCGCGACGTGTAGCATCGCACGCTACGGGTTTTAGGAAACGCATTATCGATGTAAATTTGATAGAGATGGATAGATGGACGAAGAAAGTTGGAAAGAGTTCGTACACGTGTGTGTGAGGAGAGAGACGACCGAAAGATGGGGAAAATGGTGTGGCTTGCGAACCATAGGTTATCTTTTCTCTCCTCAAAAATGGGAAGGGTGGGGACAAGCGTTATGAGATCCCCGTTCGCGAGGTGTACGAGCTTTCGCGCGCGCGTACGATAGATGCATGTGTATGTGCCATTTGCTTTTTCGAACGTGACTCGATCGGGGTCGAACGTGCAAGCTTCTGACTTGCGAGAGGACGCGGATACGCGACGAAAGCTTTTCGATCGGATCACGCGGAACCGTGAAAGCGTGTTTTCGAATCTCTTTTCTAAACCTTGCTTTCTTCCCTCTCTCTCTCTCTCTCT
>JAIFRP010004366.1:302570-315046 GCA_032403825.1 Odynerus spinipes
CTCTCTCTCTCTCTCTCTTTCTCTCTTTCTCTCTCTTTTTTCCCGCTCGTAGCTCATACGAGCGCGTGGCTTTACGCGGAAAGACCGAGTGTGCTTGGGAAATTGAAAGGAGTACGAAAGGATTGCGAGAGAGAGAGAGAGAGAGAGAGGGAAATACGGAAATATTTCTCTCTCTTCTATTTTTACCATTTTTCCCCTCTACTTCTCCTTCGGGCGGTACTCACTTCGATTAGAATTCTAAACATGAAAATTCAAAAAATGGAATTCCCTCGCATCGTTTCTTTTTTTTCTACGCTTTTTAAGGTATTTATCTCGATAGTATCGACGGACGTGAATCGAGTTTCGCGCATTTGACTCTCGTGCGGGGCAAAAACTGCCCTTTGCAAGACTGTTTTTTTAACTGAATTATTGGAAAATAGCCGAGCCGATACTAATCCGGTTACAATCGTCGATTTAAAACGGACACCCGGCGCTTGGTTTTCTCTAGCATTTGTTTCCAATTCTAGTTATTCCCAGGTATCCTGTACAGCTAGTATTAGTGTTTGGCGGTAGTGTAGTAGTAGTAGTAGTAGTAGTAGAACGAGATCTACTAATGGTGTTACAGAGTCAAAACTACGACGAGGATATACGATTAGTCGAATCAGCAAGCTCGCACAATTTTCTCGTTTTCAATTAGATCGCCGGCCTCGCTCCGACCTTGTTCCACGATTACACCAAAATGAATGTTTCAACGTTTTTCAAATAGTTTCATTCTAACTTCATCCGACTTCTCATATTTTATTTCCAACACTTTTGAATAGCTATCTTCTTTGGAATATCCAGCTCGAATTTGGAGCTGCTCGCGACCTTAACCCAACGCGCGCGTGTAACCTGTTTTCTAGTCATGAAGTATACAAACGTGTCACTTTGTAAATAGTTATTCGGAATCGCATAATCCTCCGCGGCGTTCTCGCGCACGTACGTGTATACGTATATACAACGAGGAAAAGCAAGAGACACGGATGAAGATTTCTACCAGTTTGTCAACGGATTTGTGGTTTACTTCGTATATCGTCGTCCTCGCTCGAGTACGCATTAGAGTGTATTTCGCGTTTAACCGCCGAACTTTCCGAGCTTTTACCCTGCCCTATGCCGTATGTAAAACCAGAGGCTTGTACTTTTGATCTCTCGAGTTATCTTTTCTCTAATTCCACTAGAATAATTTGTATATATTTGTGTCTTTTATATTGGATAGGTTGAAATGAACAAAATTGTCTATTTTTTNTTTTTTTTACTTAATCGTTGCTTTTATTTTGTATATATTACAAATGTTCATTTAGCGGCTATGCAAAATTTAGTTAATGAGGTAGGCACGTATGTATATATGTATATCCATTTCAATTTTACGAAGTGTAGAACGCGCCTCGGAGAAAAGGTTCGTTAAAGCGTCCCGACAGTTTCCAATAGTTTATAATTCTCCGGAAATATCATTCGAGCATGGGATAGAGAAAGAGGGAAGAACCTCGAAAGGAAGAACGGGACACTGGAAATATCGAAAAAGGCTGAATGGAGAGGACAACGGCTTCTTCGTTAATGTAACCATTTTCATTAATGATTCGTTTAAGGGTAGACAATGCGACACTTTTTCTCCCTTCCTCTCTCTCTCTCTCTCTCTCTCTCTCTCTTCTTTTTTCCTTTTCCTTAAGTTCTACAGTTTCCAACGTAAATGGCATTACGTTATTATTCAGCGAAACACTGCTCGCCTCGAGCGCTGCACTCGCAAAAATAAAGAGTTGAAACAAAAAAAGAGGGTGGGGGAGAGAAAGAGAGAGAAATGTACGATTAAAAGATACACTCCATTTTATCATTTTGGGAAAAAAATATGCAGCGTGCGTGCATGTTGGATGGAATTTCGTGGGAGTAAGTACGACTTTAATGAGAATTTATGTCTACATCTCTGACAAAGAGAAAGAATAGAAGAGAGAGAGAGAGAGAGAGGATGAGCACTCATGAGAAAGTTTCTCGCGCGAGTAAAGGGATCCTCCCAGAGGTAAGATCAATCGCCGGAAAGTTTGTCAGTTTCGAGAGCGATATCGATCGTCCACTTTACCGAAGGCTGCGTTCTCATCTTTGAAATTCTACTTTTCATCAACGCGCGATACGTGCGATATATCGTTATTAATCGCGGCGATATCGGTACTCCATTTTCAAAATCCTGTCGTCGGACGTCGAAGTTTCCTTTGAAACTTTATTTCCCATCCGCGTCTCTTTTATTTCGAGCCTCTCACTCCGATCCGTCGATACTCGTCGTTCAAAGGGAGAGGAAGAAGAAGATACGCGGGTAGGGGCGTAATAAAATTGTCCTCTCTCTCTCTCTCTCTCTCTCTCTTTCTCTTTCTCTCCATGGTTCTTCGCTTTTCGAGGGCAAACACACAATTGAATTCGCTCTTGGAGTATCAAGGTAGAGACGTCGCTGTGGAGCCGGCAAACGAAGCCGTCGAAATTCGATCGAAGCGAGAGATCCGTCCCCGAATCCTAGGTGGATCTCCTAGGTGGATTTCCTAGGTGGATAGCTCGTCAACAGGAAGCGAGGACGCGAGTCAGACATCCGTTCGTTCGCGAGGTGCGACAGGGCTCGCTTATCTGGTATTAAATCGATCCCGGCGTACCTTTGGGAAACAACGAGACGTCGGCTCGTCGTGTCTCGACGTTAACAACGAACGATAAGGGTTCATCCTGTGTGTGTGTCTGTATGTGAGAAAGAGATAGATAGATGGATAGATCGAGGACAGGACAAGAAGAGATCTCGTTGATACGCGTATAACGATCTCGATCGATTTCGGGATTTCTCTCGTTTCCTTGTTTCTGTAGCGTTACTTCCAACGACAAGAGAAAAGAAAAAGAAGAAGAAGAAGAAGAAGAAGAAAGCTTCAAGGGACGAATTGATATTCGACGTTGACCGAGCTGACCCAGATTCGTCCAACGAGCCCTTCCATCTTCCACCTGCCCTGACTCATCCCGTTTTCTCGCGGAAACGGAAAGAGAGCGACGGCCTCGGCACTAGTTTATCCAATTTTCAAAAGACCTTCGAGAGATACGGCTCGCTAGAATCCGAGTGGTCTCTTAAATTTATTAAACCGTTTAGTTATTTATTTTACTCTCGTCGGAGTATCACGTAGCGCACTCGAGGTACCTGTTTTTTACGATCGTCAATTTTTCGTCCCGCTTGCGAGAAATAATTTTATTCTTTAGGCATGCCGTTTAAAAAGTCTGATTGAATATCATACTCTCTTTTGTAATAGGTACACGTTCTTCCGCGTTTCATGGGTATTTCAGTGGAGTAAAATTCGATTAATATCGATAAAAGCTTCATTATAGATTCTTCCAGAAGAACGAGCCACGGGATTGAAATGTCAAGACAATGAAGGGAGAAAGAAACGTTTAGCGCAATCATCGAAAGAACCCTATTCCTTCGATCAGATTTTTCATCATGGACGTAGCTCCTTCCCCTGACGAGACAGCTTTAGGAAATCATCTAGAAATGACAAACGATGTAACAAGACAAACGATATTTTTTTTCTCTCTCCGAGCAATTTCCATCATACCTCCTACGTGGTATTAGAATTCCACGGTACACGTGTAAGCCGAATTCGATTTTGAGGAAACGGCGTGGATAAGCGGACGAGCTCGGAAAGGGCCACGTACCGAAACGATCTTTTAGAAGATAAAGGAAAAGGAACGTTCGAGTTTCGTAGGTTGCGCATTCCTCTCGAAACCTGCTGTCTTTTTTTCTTTTCCTTCTCTTTCGTTTCTCACCGTCGTGAAAGCACCTTCGTAGACGGAAACGACGGTCGGACAAATCGAACTCCCACCCCCTTTATGTCCATCCCCTTACCTACACGTCGGGAGTACTTTTGTGTTCCTTGGATTTGCCGCTCGCGAGGATTGAATTTCTACGCTGCAGCGGAACGTGGACATTGATTCGCTGCCGTGTTGCATTCGCGCGCGCACACGTCAGGTCGTAGCTCCCTAGTTTCGTTTCGTGTCTCTTTCTCTCTCTCTCTCTCTCTCTCTCTCTCGCAGATTTCTACTCCTCCTCCACGTAGTGTGGAAATGCAGACTGTGTTTGTAGAGGCGAGACGAGATGTACAAAGTCATTATACTCGTAGGCGATATCTCCTGGCCAGTCGTCCTCCACGAATTGTATTATACCAAATGGAAAGCTGCGAGGATAGGTATGCACGGATACGTGTACTCTTCTTCTCTCCTTCGTTTTCTTGGACACGTGCCGAGAATTTTGTCGATCCTAGTTCAAATATAGAATTATGTGTAATCGATGTCGTCTCTTTTGATATACTCGTAATTTATTTCTTCATTCGAATCGTGAGGTTTTGGAATAGTAGATATAATTGATCGAACGATAATTTGATAACCGAATTTATGTTTATATTCATAACGTATCGTAGTAGATAATTTCTTTAATTAACGCGTATTCATCTGTCAGTTTTCATTGATACCTTTTTACAGCTCCGTGGTTTCACCCCTCGATTCGATAATAAAATCTTTTTTATCGGAATCCCGATAGCGAGAAAGAAAGAAGGAAAGCCTTCCAACCATTCCGCGTAATGCTCCACAAAATGCTCGCTTTTATATCTCGCTTCACGAAGTCTCTCACCCCTCCGCTCCCGGTAGAGAGAAACTTCCACTTCCGTTTCCGTTTCTCCGGAGAGGAATCTTTTGGCTCCTCTCGTACTACTATCGTCCGTCCTTTCTATCTCGATCATACCTAGCGCGTTCGTCTTCCCCTCTTACTTTTCTCTTCTCTTCTCTTCTAGATCGCTAAGACGTTGCTCGCTTTACGAGGAGTCTCCTGACGTTCGAGGAACGTCAGAATCCGATAAATTCTCAGGACACGTTTCTGCGATCGTAAAGCAGGTTTCATGCGAGAATGCTTGCAGTGCCTGTTAGAGTACAAGACCCCGGCTTGGTCTAGCAATTTCTCGCTCGTCGATAGTCGGCTTCTTTGGTCCTTCCTCTTCTATCTCTTCAACATCCTTCCTTCTCCGTCACACACACACACACACATATACACACATCAATTCACGTTTGCTAGCTTTCACAACGGACGAAGTTTCAACAGGGTTGAAAAGCGACCTCGAATCATGGGAGATAATTAGAGCGAGCGGAAGGTAGCGTCGTCGAGTAGAAACGGGACGGTAACGCAGCATCCACTACCGAGTAGGTACGGCTAGGTAGGTATGCCTTTGCTCACGGAGACCTTAATGGCTACGATGCATGCCTACGACGCCATGCATCTTGCCAATGCTCGCGAGATCGCACGTTGAATCACACCGTACTCGCGGTTGCGTTTAACTCCTGTGGAAAGGCGCGTGAGCATGAATTAAGGACACCTACAAAGAATAGGGGGAGTTGCCTCGGTGAAAACTTGCGAGAGTTTCTTAGACCAAGTTTCTTACTTGCTTTCGAAACTTGTGGAGAATTTCTCAGTATTTCACGATTTTTCGGAATTTTACCTTCGCTTCTACGATGATTAATCGATTAATCTATTAATCTAGTAATCTGTTTGCGGGAACCAGCTGGAATATCTCGTGCATGCGCGTTTAATGAATTGAAAGATATTGATGTTGTTTACGGAGGTCGTTTATCATCCCGCGTAACTCGTGCATTATTGTTAATTAATATAAATTGTAGATACCAGCGAGCGTGGTCGTAGGCAGAGAAAATGTTGAAATTTTCTCTCTTTTTCCTTTAGCTGGACTGGCTTTATCGAAAGTTCGAACAGTTGACCGGCCCGTCGACGATCGATCGATTTTGGCTTTAAAATATGCCGTCTCGAACGGTGCCGCGCGCATGTGCAACGCACAGGTGTGTCTTTGATCCTTTATCCGTCAAATAAATATTACGTCAGGCTCTATCTAGTCCGATGCATCATGAAAAGTATTCTTCATTGCGGGAGTATATATTTATAATAGGTACAATGTATCTCCCGTAGACAAGCGCATTTTTCAGTAACTTCGAAAGCCTTAAAGGAAATATTTTACTTTTCTCTTCCATCAGCGTTGTCGCGCAAACTTTGAAAAACAAGGGATTATAGCAACCTCTGAAAATTGCCTCACAAAATTAGGGGTTACCTTCCCGTGACACTATTTAAAAAAAAGTTTTTTTTCAAATCAGCTACATCTTGATACGTCAAACGCTATTCCGCAAGCGACTACTATACAGGTGCCCCATTTGAACTTTGCTCAAACATCTCGAAGGAGAAGAAATTCTTAAGAAGGCCGTGAAAGAGAGCAGCAAACACGTGTCTGGGAAAGGTAAACGTCGCGAGCATATTTTCCAATCGGCTTTCAATTCAGCCACGGCGTTCCTCTTTAATACGCGCAAAAACGTCGGATTTTTCGCGTTCGACGCGTCGGGCGTTATGAAGAACTAAATTGAAAAGAATTGAAAGGATTTGGAAAAGTGAATTTATATCGGGCGTTGCACCGTGCGAGCACTCTTTTTCCACGTTTCTCTTCTCTCCTCTCAAGTTCTTTTTATGACGAAACGAAAAAATACGCTCGTAGATCATTCCGACGGCGATGAGCACTCGCGAGGCTTCCTGAGCTTTCGCTGCGAGCTTTCGTTGGGAGCTTTCCACGCGTGCCTCTTCACTGTGTCGCCTCGGTTGTCTAGTCCGACGCGTATGTAACGCATTACGCGTTCCAATTCAACGCCACGCCATATCGCGCTAACAGTGGAGCTTTCTCTTTCTGGGTTCCTGTCTCTGTCTCTCTTCCGCTAACGGTTATGTATGTTCGTTTCATTCTAGAACGTGGATTCTCTGTTTTCTTTTATACAGACTCGCAGAGCGATAGGCGGACCGGTGCTTCGTGAGATGTGGGTATCAGTGACGAGATTTTGTTTGTTATTTGTAAAGAAAACAATAATACCTATTTTTATATTATTAATACGTAAGGGATTTATTTATAAAAATTAGGATCTCATCGGGGGCGAAATATTTGAGGAAGATCGAAAAAGAAAAACATTTTGAGGAGGAAGATAGCTACCTCTGGAGATCGACATTCGTGGAAGGAATTCAAAGGTGGGCTACGTTTCTTGGGAATCTAACTCGTCCCAAACTCTCGTCGTAGCGTGAATGAAAATGTCGAGAGTGTGTGTGTGTGTGTGAGAGAGAGAGAGAGAGAGAGAGAGAGAGAAGTTGGCACGAATTTTCTGTCTCCTCGGCTGCTCGACTCCGTCGCCTTGCTCTTTACACTTTATGACTTTCGTGGTCTACCTTCTGTCTCTCTATCTCTCTCTTTCTCTCTCTTCCCCTCTCGCCCTATTTCAGTGCGCGGCTTGCCCTGACAGTCGTGCGGATGTAAATGTCACATGGTGTAAAACCACGTACGCTGTAACACAAAGACGTTGCTCTTATACCTTACCTTTAATAGACACGAAAAGTCAAATCGAAGAAGCACGAACGTCGATGAACTCCCGCTTGGTCTTACCTACTTGGCACGCGATCTACCGATTCGAGTGTTTACCTTTCGTCTTTTGTGTTACGTCGTTCATTATCTCGCGGGATGTAGCGCCATCGTAAAACAAAAGGGTTGTAACAATGATAAGGGACTCAGGCCGTTGTTGCCTTTTATTTTTCATTCGTTAATTAACAATGTTGTTTTTATTATCCGTGGTAGATAAAGCGATCCTTAGTAAGCGAGCTGGTACTTAAAATATTTTTGTTTAAATTTCATCAGTTACATCGTATAATTGGATTTTATTAAATGTCTCAGTTTAATATAAATTTTGATGTGTCTGCAAGGAAGATAATTTTACCCGACGGAGAACGGAGTTCATTTTGGAAGAGTCACTTTATACCATCTTGGAGCCAGCGTTTACGGTCACGTTGCTTGACTCCTTATCTAATATAGCATGGATCAGGTGTGACGGCTGGATTAGGAAGATTCGCGAAAAGTCACGTTGCATCCCGATCGGACGGACGTGTTACGGGATGTCGGGAGATTTAAAGGAGGCGGACAAATTGACGGGCGTTTCGCCAAACCATCGATATTCTCGACGATAATGGCGAAATTAAGTAATCGCCCGATTAATTTGTCGCCGATGTAATTTGTAAGTCTATCCTCCCTCTCTTTCTCTTTCCCTGTGCCGGAGCGAGCGAGCTATCCGTCAAATCGAATTTCAGACTGCAAATGCAATTGTTAACTGCATCGGGGGGCTTCGATTACGTGCCATGGCAGTAATTGATAATTTGATGCCGTTCAATCGTGCTTTCTCATTTAATAACCGGCTCGCCTTTTCGGCGAAGCTATTAATTTCCCTGTTGAATTCCTATTGTGAAATTACATCGAGCGAATGCCACTGCATTGCGTGTTCGTTTCTGTTGTCAATAACGTGTACGCGTATTGTACATACGTTTCTCTGCTTCATTTCTCGGCATACGCAGTCGCATTGTTTACTCGACATATTTATGTTGCGTTTGATGATACGAAAAAGATGCCAATCGTGCGGAAATAATTCCGATATAAATGGAGTAATTATTCCGAGAATAAATGATTTAATTTCTAAACGAATACTTTTCGTTGAACGAGTCTTTAAAGACGTTACAAAGTTTGCGACCGGACAAAACGATAATCGGAAGCAGGTACCAGATACCTTGTCTTCCTTTTTCTTCATTCTTTTTCTTTTCCTTTTTTATACCCGCGGCGAAAGGTGAGGCAAGAGTAAAGCTGATAACTTTCACCGCGTTGCCGGTGGCTCCGAGCGAAAGATGGAAAAATGTGTAGGAAGTAAACACGGAGGCTGACGTTAAGGGAAGACGCGCGAGATGCGCAGCCGGTGTTTCGTAAGTCATTAAACGCTCGTACGACGAAAGCTACGGCGAGTTTCTGCCAAGCTTTACTAGCTTTTCTTTTCCTCGACTTTTTTTTGGCCTGTCGTCAGGAAAAGGCGAGGTACGCCGTTAAATCCGAAACTAAAAGTCGACCTCTTGGAAAGTGTCTTCTTGCCAAAACGTCAAAAAATGGCAAAGTTTCTCCATTTCTCTGTTTCTCTATCCAACATATTTGATTATTATTTTATACAATAATCTTCCTACTTTTGTGTGTATTGCGATAGATTCTTCGTACAATTTCGATGAAATAAACATTGCTTCCGTTTGGATCTTTTCACAACGCAACTCCATACGGATTTTCTATCGCCGTAGAGAATGCAGCATCGAAGTCTGTTTCTCCATTCTACAAATCTTCATTTCCCTCTAGATCCGTCGATCGAGCACGCGGCATTCACCATGGAAGCGAGAAACGGGATACAGACGGTCGAGAATAATCGAAGGCACGTCACCGGCTTCTATTTCTCGTATTCATTGCTGTTTTACAAGGTAGACGGAATATGTCATAAAATGTGATGGTGTATCCACAAAACGACGAATGTTTCTACGATTCGTCAAGAGCACGCGTGTAAATCTTGCCCGGCGGGTCAATAACGGATTACACGAGCGTGCTTCTCTATCTCTTTTCCTCGTGCGCGCACAGTCATTCGCATGCAGAAAGTAATCTCGCGCTCTTAAGTTATCAACTTTTTGAGTTCGTTCGGTGTATCGACTCTTCGGAGCTTTCCAGATTTATGGCGTTTTAACTCTGAATATACTCGGGGAGTATGCGTTGTTTAATACGATGAGAACTCTGCTGTAATTACGCCGAGGGTGTAAATGTTGAAGAGAGAGAAGGAGAATAAGAGAGAGGGAGAGAAAGAGAGAGGTGGATAGGAAAGCGAGTCGGTACTCACGAGATTTAGTTATTTGCGGTCCGTCTCCTCGACGTATCCTTCCGACGAATGAATCTTCACGTTAGAGAGAGAAAGAGTGAGGAAGAGAGAGGAAAGCAGAGAAGGTACCTACGTTGGTTACGTAGTACATCCCTCGTCCCTTTGACACTTCCCTTTTCCCCTTCTTCCCTTGTCGTCGTCTCCCTATCGTTGACCTACGCAATAATGTATTTCTTTCGGTCCCGTCCTTTCTTCCGCTCAGTTTCAATGCGAACACTGCTTGTGTAAAACATTTTCTTCTCTCTTTCTCTCGTCGTTCTCTTATCTTTAGCGTTTCTCCGCGCGATAGATCAGAGAAAAATTATTTAAACTTCCTATACGTTCCCTCATATACGAACGCTCGGACCTTCCACGGAGTTTTGCCGGAAGATCGATGCGTTCGATACGCCCCTCTTCCCTTTTCCTATTTATTTGTACCATTCTCTTTTTATTTTCTAAGGAGCGAAGAAAGAAGAGCCATTTTTCACGCTGCAGAGGTTACGCCATCTTATTACACCGATCCATCTCGAGTTTCTATTTTTCTCAGGCCTTACCGTTATTTCGTTTCATCCGATTCGTATCAGACGATATTGGCTGCCGCGAGCCGCCCCGGCAGAGGGTCGGCGGAAATATTTAGCGAAATTTTAAAAAGCTTCGAGCTCGAAAGTACGTACGAATGGACGCGTATAAAACGCGCATAAAAAGGTACAGAAGGAGAGTTGCGATTTTTGTTCCGCAGTTATTTCGCTTCGCCTGGTCCGCCCTTTTCCCAGGGGCTAATATACGCGAGACTGGAAAGAGCGCCGCGACGTGCCATTAGCATCGATCGAAATTAGCGTGCGCGCGTGCAGCCGAGAGTACGCGGACGAGCCACCGTTCTTTTGATAACTCCACTCGATCTATCGGTCGATCGATTCTGTCTCTCCCGGTGTATCCGTTAAACCATCGTGGGATTTACGGTGTCCATTATCCACGCGTATTTCTTTCGAAAGCAGTAAATTCGTCTCTCTCTCTCTCTCTCTTTCTCTTTTTTCTTTTCTTTTGTTTTTCATCAATTATTTATCGCGGTTTTAACCACTTCGCGTGGGAGTATCGTCGACGCGCGGGCCGGTGACGTTATAAATTTCGCAAACAAATTTTCTCGGTAACGCGATCTCGTACCGGTAAATACGAGTCGTTCTGAATTGATAAATTCGTTCTGAATTGACTCAATGAAGTAATGTACGGGTGTGTTATAATATTTATAAAAAAAAATAGAGCGGTGAATATTAGTTAGGTAATTATATGGTACATATCCATACATATCTAATTCGATTTCGATTCGAAACTTTTTAACGGACGATATACTTAAGTATACACGCTTAGCAGAGGCAAAGCACTAGTCTAATTATTCCGCGCCCTTGACGATTCGGCCACTTGGGCGGCCACTGAAAGAGCCACGTTAATTAACTCTATGCACTGCTGGCAATCTCGCTAATTGCCTCGTTGCTTATCGCCTAATTAGCGGGTTACTGATAATCTTCGACTTCCCTCTTCCGCGTCTTCGACTTCGACTCGGCAAGAGATTTACGTCTTTCGTGACGACCAACTTCGATCTCGTACTTGGTACAGGAATACGGAGATGTCGATGACGATATCGATAGACTTTCATCAAAGATGGATAGATGGATAGATAGATAGATAGAGAGAGAGAGAGAGAGGAAAGGAAAACAAGTTTGGGGGTAGTGAAATTTCGAAATAGCCAAGATCGCAGCTGGGATCCCCGGACTTCCTGTTTCCTTCGACGATAACGCCGAGGGTCTAAATGAAATTCGATGGCACATAGTAGGTACAGCAGTGAACTTCCGTGTTTGACGGGTCCCGGAGTCTATCGGTGCAAATTCCCGTATCTCCATTAATGCTCTCCGTGTGGTAGTTAATATCCGAAATTGTGCCCCGATCGATGCAGCATCGTCGACCGATAATCGCTCGCGTATTGTCCGAGCGTGGTTATACGCTGGTTCATTCGTTCGTTCGTTCATTCATATGCATATGTATATAAGAATTTTTCATTTTTCCAGTAAGCATATATTTCTTTCGGTCAAAATATCGGTGCATCGGTTTGCGTATAAAAATTTAATTACCTCTGTTTCCTTTATACTCGTGGCGCTCGATGAACGGCACCGATCGATCGAACGAATATTGCTATTTTCACGGAAGCTCCATTCACGGGCGTGCATGGACTCACTCTCTTTCTCTCCCCCCTCTCTCTTTCTCTTTCGTTCTTCCCTTTCGTTTTGTTCCGCTTTTGCTCCGCGAACTTTCAGCACCCGTACATTAACCCTTTGAGTGCTGAATTAATTTAAAGCGAAGGATCGATATAAACGTTACCGACCGGTCTCGATCAAATCGTCATTAGTGACTGACTCTTTGTGTTAGATACGAAGAAGGACAAAGATGTGTCCATTGTTCGGAGAAACAAAAGTCCTACTTCTCGATTAATGTCGCTTTCAACTTTCGCGAGGAACGTAGATACGCGCGATTAAAAGCGCGCAGGCGGCCGTACCGAGCGCTTCGCACGATGAAGAGTCCGAGGAAATTTTTTTGCAGCATCCGCTTTCCGCGCTTTTAACCCCGTCGACGCGTTCTTACTTTCGGATGAGCACGAAAGAGAGAGAGAGAGAGAGAGA
>JAIFRP010004366.1:318361-331290 GCA_032403825.1 Odynerus spinipes
ATATATATATATATATATATTTGTTGTTAATACTCCCTAACATAGGAAGCTGTATCGAGTACAGAATCGGCCTCCATTCGCATTACTCTCTCTCTCTCTCTCTCTCTCTCTCTCTCATACACACACACACACTCACTCACACTCAGACCGTTGTTAAAGCTAATTATCCTTGCAGGTACGTCGATACTAAATTGCACGTGTGGGTTGTACGTGCGTACGCTCGAAATATGTTTACCGCTAGTTACCAGCAACTGAAATATGTTGTTATCGTATTATTTCCTGCGAAGAACGGCTACGGCATAAGTGATCTTTTTAAGTTTGTTTTAAATCGTGAACTGTGGATGTTCAGAATTGGCAAATATTTTGACAGCATTCCATGTGTATCTCTATGTACGCGGGGTTTCAAACTTCGAAAACTTTCCGTCCCTATTCTTTACTCTACTTTTTTATTCTTTTATCTTGGCCGAAGTAAATGGAAGGCTGGGAGAAGATTAAAAGATGAGATACGTGGAAACGGAAGGAGGGATATTACAGAGAGAACAAAGCAATAACCCGTTTTGTACGATAACGAAATTGCGATTGCTGTATATCCCCTGTCATCTCTCTCTCTCTCTCTCTCTCTCTCTTTCCTTTTTACGTATCTTTTTTTATGTTTTCTTCCGTTTCCTCTTGCTTCTTGAGATTGTTTCGGATATTTTTCTGTCCCGAAAATAGAGAGAAAGAGAGAGAGGGAGAGAGATTTGTTCTTCTGGCTCGCCGAAACTAATTTGCCATCGCAAAACGGGAAAACAATTTGGCTTAAAAGTACATAATCCTTTCCCATTGTTCGTTGGTTATTCCACTCGTAGAAACGGATTAGCTATAGAAGGACCACGATCGTTAACCCAACAAAACTCTACATTGTACGTGTATACATATATGCATCTGCTTCTTTCAACAACGAGCATAAAATCGTGTCGATCATTTTCGCGTTACATGCTCGTGTTTCATTTACCTCGAAGTACTTGGAGATTTTCTATAGACTAAGAGGATCATTATTCGCCGATTAATTATCACGGCGAATTTGACCGAAAACGCAGTATTTAGGTTAATCGATAAAGTGCTCCCGTGTGTAGCGATAAATCGAGTACGAGACGATTAACCCCATAAATCTGGTAAACAAAATCCGCATCTCGAAACGGTCCACGTGTTATCATTTTACTTGCACCATGATCTCTTAATTAAAAGTTTCACGGATCAACGTCGAGAATCTAACGCTGCCGATCTTCCCATGCGAAACGGAACGTATAGCGTGCGTGTAATTTATGGATACTTTTACTTGTATGTGTGCCACAAATTTGTTGTCAGTTAGCAGGTCGTACAAAACGTAAGTACTTTGCGTATGCGCGCAATTTACTGGGACTTATCTACTTATCGTAATAGGTTTCGCGTATCGAAATGTATAATGTATAGGAAACTTGTGAAATAGTTGAAATCATTTTTTTTTAATAAATCAAATTTTATTCAAGATATTTTTTTTTTAAATTTACAAAATAAATTGGTTAGTGGTAAGTGCTAATTTTTGAGGACACGTTGTATACTTGTTTCCGTACGAGTGACTTTATCGATCTCGCTCGATTCCACAGTTCCTCTTACAAATCTAATCTACGACACGAAGCTACGTTTTCTTCGACACGTGGAAAGAGTTTTCCTCTTCTTCTTCTTCTTCTCTTCTCTTCGACTCGCCGATCCGTCGTTAAAACTTTCGCGAGAAAGATTCGCTTTCTCGTTCTTTCGGTCCGTTCGTGCGAGTGATATTGCTTCGGAACGTGAAATTACCGCGAAGTAGAAGTCAAGGGTAGATTTCGTAATATCCACGCGTTTCCGACCACGATTTTTCGGCGAGTGGTGAAAACTTTTGAAGAATTTCACAAGTAAACAATTATTTAGAGATCTGTCGATAAGAACAATATAATTTTTTTCTTATATTTTTATCTTCGACTGATGTCGATTGTAATATAAATTTCTTTAAAAAATTACTCTTCCGAACGATGACTTTATTTTTATATTTGTATCTTACCTTTTAGAAGTTCAATCTCGTCGCCCAAAAATAGGTAAAATAAAATTGGACGATATTGCGTGCGTCTTTGGCGTGGCGGGAAATCGCGTGGTATTCGAGGGTTCGTTGGAAACTCGGGTAGTCAATGGTTGTTGTTACAGACGCGAAAGTGGTAGTAACACGGTTGTGGTAGTAACGTCGAGAATATCCCGTAGGCACGAGCGCGTATAGTTCGAGCTGGCTTTGGCGACAATGCGGCGTCGCGCATCGACCATGCGTCCCTATGACACGTGTCAATTATTCCCACGCATTGAAAAGAAACAGAGACGGAGAGAGTGTGAGTGAGTGAGTGAGTGAGTGAGTGAGTGAGTGAGAGAGTACTGTCTATGGACGCGTCATCGTGTTGTATGTACGTTCACCCGACTCGTCTCCGAACGAAACGCGACGTATCAACCGTGATTCCATTCGAAACTTTGCATCTACATATAATTCACGGCATATTGAACGCGTATTAACGATTTTGAGCGATGTTTCTCTTCGAACGAGCACCAGACGTCATTTTGTCTTCCGTTTCTGATCATTTGACACAGTCTCGGTATAGCTGCAATATTTTGTTGATAATTTATTTCGAGGTGTAAATGACGATCACGCTAGAAAAAGAATTCTAATTGCGAAATAATTAAAGGCTAGTGTTCGCGTATACTAAGCAGAGTTTAGTCTGTGATAGTTACGAGCCAAGTTAAGAAATAGATTAAATATAAATTAGAGATCGTGAACTTCGGTAAGAAGCTTGCTTCAGTTTTTGCATTACCTTGCAGTGATCCTACCTTGGGCTAGGATCTAATCAACGATATTGCACGTACGTGTACATATATACCTACATACAGGGAGTTTCAGAATCACCAGAATGGTGGCTTTAATTTCGGCAGAGTCCACCAAACCGGAACAAATTTTCGATCTACGCGTTCTATAGCGTAATTAGACGGATCTAATTTCTAGAATCGAAGTTAAAAGGACAAGGGTGGTAAAGGGGTGAGTGGGAGACTACAACTACTATCGTCTGAGTTGTACCGGTTATACGCTGCCACGTATGTATATACGATTCGGTACAGTGAATCTAAACAACGGGAATAAGGTTAAGGAGAGGTACGAAGCACAAAAAGGAAATAGTTTCGCTGCGTTGGCAAACGTTCGGTATTTCCCTGGCATCCCGGTGACACGCGCGCTGCTCGAAACTTTTGTCCGACTTCAGCGAATATTTCCTCGTCGATCGGTCGGCCGGTTCTCGGCTTAGCGAGAAGCTTTTAATTGCTCCTACGGCGAAGACAGTTACACGAATTCGTTGAAATTGAAATTAACGAGTGATAGCGAATTTTTTCATTTCCAAAATCGAGAGTACGATGATATACAATTGGTATAGGAAACAAAATCATGAAAATCAGTTTGTCTTTAGATTGGATTTTTGTATTCAATTCGATTCGAGCTTCGTTCTCGATGCCAATAAATTTGTATTTGATCGTCAAACCGAAACGAGAAACATTATTTCTCGACACGTTTGCCGACAAAAAATATAACCGATCACGAGCATTTCAAGCGTATCTACATTTTGAATTCGTGTGATCGATCGATTGCAAAGTGAATTATTTATCGTTCGAAAGCTTCTAAAATAAAATTCCACTTTATTGTCGACGAACGAGGCCGACTGAGAAGAGGGTCGGAAACAATATTTCGTATTGGTATTAGTCCTCGGTTTTATTATCGCAGTCCGTGTACAAGACTGTACGGAACCGTGTAAAATTAACTCACCCCTTCGTAAGTCCTTAAACTTACTTCTTCTCTCGAGCATGACTCGCGTGCTTTAAAGGGACCGACCGAATCTTTTTGGTGGGACGATGAACGCGAAAGCAAAGTACCACGAGCGAAGGGAAAAAAGAAGAAAAAATGAAAGATAAAAAGAGAGAGAGATATATATACACAAGAGAAAGAAAGAGAGAGAAAGTCAAGCCCTCCGGCTCTTCGTAGCTAGCGATGCGAAGTAATTAAAAGCCGATAAAACCCACTGCCCTGCTTCGCCTTCTTCATTTTCTTTCTTCCCACCCACTCCTCATCTCACCCTCATCCCCCTACTCAAGCGAGACGACGAGATAACCGGCATATATATTTTAAAAGATATTCCTACAATGTTCCGCTCGTGAAATTTTCCATTTCTTTTTTCCCACTTTTATACTTTTCCTCTATCTCTTTTTTCGCTTCCATCTTCCTCTTTCTCTCTCATTCCACGCGAGTCTCTTGAAATTTGTAAGCATCGTAGAAAACGAACGAGAGCAGAGGTGTGGTCCAAAAAGCGGCGACCTATCGATTTCTTTCGCTTATATATGTAGTGTAAGTAGCGCTTACGATCGGCTTAACCTTTATCGTCCGGCATTTAACCCGCGGTATTCGAGGACACCGGGTATATGTACGTAGGATATATTCTACAACGTAGTTCGGAATTTAAGGGACTGTTTAAACATTGCACGGTTGTTTCGTCCACAACCTACCGTAATTTTCTCGTAAACTATTCGCGTTGGAACGATACGTTTGTTTGGATGTACGCGGGTGTGTGCGTACGTTCATTATGTACGTAGATACGTGTAAGCAGATACGGATGCGCATTAGTCAGACGATGGTGTTTTCCAGTCACGGCTTATTTCGTTGGCAGTTAGCTCGGAAAGAGAGAGAGAGGGGGGGGAGAAAAAATTGTGCAAAAATCGAGTTTCTTTTCGATATAAAAAATTTGCATATTTTTGTACGAATTTATCCTCGTGTAACTTGACCGTCGTTACGTCGAAGGGTAAACGATGACCAATGTAAGAAAAAATATAGTTTAATCTCAAGATGGAACGATATCGCGGCTTTTTCATACATCTACTCTCTCAATTTCCTCCTCGCGCGGGAATATCGTGCTTGGGAATAGATTTAGTGTTTGCCGAACGACGAGAATGAAATATTAGTAGGCCGAGAGAGTTTAAAGTGGCATGGAGTGCGCGCTTGAAATTTATAATGTAAGTACATATGTAGAAGTATGTGTGTCTTCGCCTCTTTAAGGTGCTTTACTTTCCATGCTTTCGTTATTGTTCTCTTGAAATTTCATTTGCATCCGAATTAACATACTCGGTAATCAAATCTATACGGTTATTGGAATATATGGTGTACGTAGAATAATCATTTTAATTAATATATTCATCGATACAGTTCGGAGGAATTACGATATTATAAAATGGAATTTGATTATGACGAAGACGTATCAATTTACCTAATGACACGATTCTCGGGGTGCGGTGATTAAGAATTGTGCGATTAATTTCTCGTCCCAATTACCTAATGACGCACATCTGTTATGAGTAATTTAAACAAGAAATTCGAACGTTTCTAACGATTATAAATTCGTACAATTTTGTTTTTAAACGAACTTCCGTCGAATCTTACGAAAGAAATCTGTTTTCTCATCCCTTATGGGTACCTTTTCTCACCCTCCATTCACCAAGGGTCTCGGCTTCATCCCTTCTTCTTGTGGTCTCCTCGTTGGAGGAACCAACGGCACCTGCCGGCGACCTGTTTTTTATCGGGATTCCGAAGAAGGTCGACGGCAATGTACTCGTGGAGATATTTCTTACCACTTCGTACTCGTTGTCACCATTTTTGTTTGTTTGTTTGCAAAAATTTACAGCGAGTTCTCTGCTTTTAACTTGCTCTCTAGTTTTCTCAGCATCAACCTACATCTTGCTACTTCTATCATATGCGAAGATCGTAAACAGATCTTGTCCCTCGCGATAATCGAACGAAATCGATCCCGTGATGACGATCAAAGCGGTAGTCAATTGTCAGGAGGGATTGCAACGCATCTAGAGAATTAATAATCGAGATGGAAAAGGTCCATCGAGGATGTCCTCGGAGCACTTGGTTGCGCATAGACCATAAATATTTGACGTACGTATGCGTAGGGATATTCTCGGCTGGCCAAACGCCAAGAATAAAGTGGATGCGCTGCTACGAGTCGAGGGGGTTAATATCCTTGCGTTCGAGCGTTTTATCGCCATCGAGAGATTTTTATTTCGCTTCGGTAGCCGTTCTTCGACGCGAGTAGGATGGAAAATTTCTTCTTCCTCTTCTTCTTTTCTCTTTATTCTTCTCCACCCCCCTCTCCACCGTTCTCTTTTTTACATTTCCTTTCGCGAATATATTTCTCCCGGATCGAGTCGAGGTCTCCGGAGCGTGTGTTTCTCCAGCGTGGGCGGATACACCGGCTCCGGTGTAGCGTGTCGCGCGCTTGCCTATCGATTGCTCGCGAGGAAAATGTCCAAGGCCGGCCAAACGTAGTACGTGCGACCGCGTGGACATCGAACGCGACGCAACGCTCGCTCGTCGCTCCGAAGCTCAATCGATATTTATTCCCAATGCGCTTAACGACGTCCACTTACTATTTCTCCACGTCTGCCCCATCGGCCTCCCGATGCCAACTCTAGCGGAGGAGATATTTTTTTTCCCAGGGATACACGCACGACCCACGAAAATACGAACCCTTTCCCACGTTTTTCGCTCCCTACGGTGAAACGAAGAGAAGCTTGGGAAGAATGGGAGGTGTAGAAATATTTTTAGCTTTTGCGATAATTTATTTAATACGCGCTACGATACGCGGTATTGCGTAACGAGACGTTTATTAACTATACCGTCGAGTATACTAACGAACTTTAAATATTTTGGACTTTGCGATAATTAATTTAATACACGCGACGTCGTTCGGTAACGTTTAGTAACGATATCATAAAGTGCTAACGAAATATTCACAGCATCGATAAGCAAATCGATAAGTAATTGTTACGTCGAATAAATTGTCAAATAAATGCATCGGTATATACAGCAAGAAATTTTTAGGAAAATAACGAGTACGGCCGTAGATGGCCGAACGCGTTCCTGTAAATATCTCTATAAACCGTCGCTTTTAAAATCCTTCTTTATTTGCGGATCGCTTTTCTGTAAAAACACGTACTGTTATTTTTTCATTAAAAAAAAAAAGGAAGAAAGAAATGGCTGCCGCGGATAATGAACGAACGATACGAGCCTCCTCACACATACGTGTACACTCGCAGGGAACAAGTAAAACACGAAATGTCATGTCACTCGTACGTGTAGTATATAAAAGCAGCACGCAATGCATTATCGAACTTGACTTCGGCCGAGGATGATGGATTTTATCGGTGGAAAACAATCATTTTCCGGTGGTTCATCTCGATCTTAATGCACGAAGGGAATGAATGTGTGTGTACCTATGTGCGTCGATTGTAACATGCAGGAAGGCATGTGTTAAATTAACAAAACCACATTGTACCTACGTGAGATGCATCGATGCAACGCGGTTGAAATAGACCGTTCGCATTCGAATCGAAGCATTGTAGTGAGAGAGCGTGAGAGAGAGGGGCGGGAGGGAGAGGCACACAGACTTCTCGCGGTCCTGCTTCGTTTCCATCTTCCAGTAAATTTATTCGTCGGATAAATCTATACGGAAAATCGGGTCACGTGTTCGCGGTGGCGTCGCCGTCGACGATGACGGTGCCAGAGAAAATTTATCGCTCTCGAATAGCTCGCTTTTTTGGAGGGAAAGATCCTCTCGATGTAAATAAATTTATAAAGCGGCGATCCGATTAAAAGAGATTACGACGCGATAAGCGGTAAATTTGTTTTATTCTTTTTTTACGAACAATTTTCTTCCATACACGTTTATTTTATGTCGAAAGCGTTTTTTCTTTTTCGTTTTTTATTTCGTTCAATTTCCTTTCGCCTTATTCCTCGTTTATTCCACCAGGATTCTATCGATCCCACGAAACTCATGTAATAATCTTTTTCCACAACACACGGACCACACGTAGGACACGCACAAACGAGAGTATATCGACACGCGCGATATCGGAAGGTGTTAAAGTCTTCTTTGTTCACACGGTTATTAGGATTACGAGGTCGACAAAGGACGACGAGCTTTCGAAAGCTTCGGTCTGGAAAACGCGTGGCCGGTGGACGTGGATGACGTCGCTGCGTCCTTCGTATATGTCGCAAAAACCTCCCGTCCACTTGGCCCCAAAAGTTCCCGTCCAAAATTTCGACGCGTCCACCACCATCACCATCATCACCACCACCATCACGCCGTCCGAAAATATGTGATTTTTCTATCTCCCTCTCACTCTTCTTTTTTCCTTCCCCTTTCATCACCAACCATGAAAAAAATTCAATGCGCGCACG
Organism: Odynerus spinipes; assembly: GCA_032403825.1. Lineage (NCBI taxonomy): Eukaryota > Metazoa > Arthropoda > Insecta > Hymenoptera > Vespidae > Odynerus > Odynerus spinipes. The sequence continues at coordinate 326,673 of JAIFRP010004366.1, forward strand.
TGGCCTTTACGCGCGAGCTTACGAGCTCGCTATCCAGCTAGCACTCTCATTCGATGACGGCGAAAATGCAAAAAGTGCGCGTTTTTCCCGTTGGACCTCGTCCTCTTCTTTCTACTACCCCCTTCTCCTTTACCCCTCTGACCGCCACCGGCGTCGCCGTCATTTTTATCGATTTTCAACGTGAGTAGGTGTGCCTCGTTATAGAGTTTCGAGAATGCCTCGAACGAGACTCGCCGCGCGGCGTGGCGAATGTAATCAGCTCGAAAATGTCGACGGACGTGTTATATACCTATATACATATATGCTGTTGTCGTATATACCGGTGATTATGAGAGTGGTCTAAGTCATTTATTTTTTGGTTTAGAGATATTTAGAATTTCATCGTCTCGGTGTAACTGTATATTACTTTTTATTCTATAACATACAGTTTTTTAATCGTATAACTTTACCGTTAGAGCAATAAGAAAATGTATTTTGCGAAATCTCGAATGACTTGGATTAATTTGAAAAATGAATTTCCTATTTGTTTTTTATAAATAGAAAAACCCAGTAATAGTAAACGCAGTTTTGAACTCTCAATTAATATAATACAAATATTTTTAATTACCTTAAATAAAGTCGTTATAATGTTAAAAAAAGTAATGATAAAAATTGTTAATTCCATTATAATCTATTTATAAAAAGAACATGATTCTGCTCCAGGTAACCTCTTGAACCTATACATATGTATACGTATGTCTCAGGTATCCTTCCAATTACTTTCATTAATTGGCAGCTCAATAGAAATTCTACCATAGTACTCTAAATCTCGGCGAAGTGCCGAGAGGTAGTGGTAACCGTGCCCGAACTAATTGTAAGAAGAGGTTATTACAGCGTGTTCCCTTATTGGCGGAATTACGCTTTCCGGTAGCGGCCTTAATGCCGTACAAATGCCGTACAAATGCCAGCCGACATGTTCGTCTGTCCGTATCGATGGAACTGACCTTACAATATGTACGACCACGAGTTATGCGTATTGATTTACTAGTTATCATTCGTATAGGCTTAACGAAGGTATCTGGAATCGTATGATAGCCGTTACGAGATCGTTCTTTTGATTCAGATGAACCGACGGCAGCTCTTAGGAGACTAATCGGAGATTAAACGGAACTTGCCGACTCGAGAACTCGTTCGATCCGCAAATAATCATCAAATCATTCCAATTATAACTTTAATCCAATTTTTTTTTCTATTTTTTTTTTCATAGTTAACGAAACGTCGAATCTTGTAAGCGATACCGCAAATAAATTAGTACGAGGCAGTCTTACGGAAGAGTAGTAAATGAAAATAGAACTCGTGTCTCGATTCTTAAGTCGATCTCTCGAGAGACACGTAAAAGAGCGAAACGCGCCAATGGATCTCGGATAAACGGTAACCCCTAGGAAGGAATCTTGGAGTATAACGAGAGCGTGGAAGGAGGGAAGAAGAAAAGAACAAAGTTTAAGGGGTTGGTAAGACGAGTAGAGTCGCAAGCGTAAAACTCTGTCTTCGATGGTGATCTTTTATCTTCGAAATATAATGCACCTTGGCGTCGTTATCCGATGTTCGAGCTTTGTCATTCACCTTCGGTTGTATCTCTTATAACGGTGTAGAGGGTGGAGGGAGGGATGGGGGTTGTGAAAAACGAGGCCGAGTAAAGTGTTACGAGATAGAATGAACGGAAACGTCGCGGGAAGAGTCGAAGGTCAATGTTACTCTCCGCTCGCTGATAGTTTTCAAGGTTATCGACCTTGGTAGATCCGATCTAGCCGGGATGACATTTTTTTTTACCGTGGAAACTAAAATTAAAAGCGACGGATTTGATTGCTTCGCCTCCTTCTTCCCTCCGAAGATTCATTTCCTGTCGCTCACGTTTCCGATACCGCTTTTGCGGTTTTCCTCGAACCAGAAGGGTGGTTGAGAATCGAGTTTCGTTCGTGAGATAGGTCGCGTGCGTGTCTCGAAAGCCGCGCGAAAGATGCCGAGTGCGGATTGGTTTTGTAGCTCGAGTTTCTTCTTTTTTCCTTTCCGATGGGGTTATCGTGTAATCGATATTAATTCTTTAGATTTTAACTCGTTAGTTACGATATCTTGGAAGCAGTTTTTTTTATAGGTATTGAAATGTCACAACTCGCGTTAACGTTATTTATAAGATCGTTAAAGGAAAAGTGAAAGCTGAAGATTCGATTAGCCTCCTTTCATCTATTTCATAATATCATATTTCCTGTTTAATTAACGCATGTCTCTCATCGGTGCACGTGGTTGGAGAATCTTGATAAAATCACCGCAGGTGTCGCTCGATGCTCGTTCGCCCTCTGCTGCCAACAGCCAATGTTAAGGGTTTTCCATGTGGGTAAGTCCATCGAGTCGGTATGGTAGAAAACTATTATTTAGTTTGAAGAAAGGAATAAGATAGCAATTAACCTTCGTAATGTCACAAATGAAACCAAACTTTTTGCACACGTATACATTTTTATACGATGGAACGCTTCAAACTTAATTAAAAATTTTTATTTTCCCGTTAGTCGGTAATCGCTGAAAAACTCGTTAGATATAACAGATAGCTACTTTCCCGGCGTGCACATGGTAAAGCAGATTAAAATGGGCCTTATCGCATATGGGCGCAGCATCTTCCTTTTGGTCCAGCTGTCGGCAGATGGAAGCAGCCATATCGAAGTTGGTAGACGATCGATACAACTTGCTCTCGTATGCAAGGTGGGAAATACGGAAAACCCGCTTGGAGTGATCGATCTCTCGCGGTTTCCGCCGTTGCTCGTTGTTGCTTCTGCAGTTTCTGACCCCGTGCGACAGATGGATGTGCTTTTCGCCGAGAGACGATAAAAATCTAATTAACTTGATTAAATGAAAATTATTAGGAAATGTAGGTCGCGCATATTAATTCATATCATAATCGAATACAAAATCCAAATGTTTATATAGAAATAATTTCAGTGACAAACAATATTCTATTATATCGCGAAAATGAACAAAAGCCAGTCAGCGAGATATAATACCAGTACTTCGATATAAATTTATATAATCTTGGAGAAACAAGAAACCCATTAGCGAGGCTGTTACGTCATGGACCATTCTACGACGAATAAAATTAGAGAAATTAAAGAGATATACCAAACGGAAACTCCGTTTCCCCTAATTAATTATCCTCGCTTTCTGTAAGTATCTTCTTTCGGTAATACGGAATTAGATGGTTTCACTTAGCGTAGAACGGCAAATCCTGTTCCTCGAGTATAGTAGATACCGCGTAAGACCCAATTAACGAGATAATTATCTTCTTAGCAAACGGATTGAGAATCATCGATTCGATCGGTGTACCAGCGTACGTACGTGGGTGGTTTCGATCTCTACTCCGTAGTAACGACTACCACGTTTCGTGCATGCTCGACATTAATATGTAAGTACATTGGACGGGGCGGTAAACCCGCGACAAACCCTAATTAGCGGCAGCCCTTGGGAGAGGGTGAAGCTCGAGCACCCATTCTAATTCGGTCGTACCTCCACCAACTTGTATACCTTACGTGTACGTATATACGCGTGGACATGTGAGCGTGGGTGTGTATGTACATGCGTACAAACGAGAACCCGCGTAAGTACGCGTCGCGGCCGATACGCTCGATCGACGTATTTTGTGGGAATAAACACAGGCGTGCGCAAGCGTGTACCAATTGGGTGGTTGCTTGGTCGGGAGGGGGAGGACTCGACTCGCGAGACGATTTTATTCTCTGTAGAACGTAGGATGTATTCGGTGGTCGATGCTCCCGGCATGCGTCTGTCCGACCGACATATCGTGCGTGTAGGTAGTATATACCGGGTGAGTCTGTCTAAATAAAACTAGGCCTTGAACCATCTCCCTTGTTTCCTCTTTTTAGTACAACGAAAGGAAATATTTCAATGATTCGTGTGTTACAATTTTCAGTCTCGTTGGAAATAATTCTGAATTTTAGGTCTAATCTCGGGTCATTCACCTGGTGTATATATGTATGTGTGTACACATCCTTACCAACGTACATACATATGTACGTATGTACATACATATTATGCATAGTTGGATATGTATGCGTAGGCAAACGTGCCTTCGCTTTACATACATATGCATTCGATGGTAGAACCGGATCGAAAAGGGGGTTGGTAACCGGTTGCTATCGGATAGTGGCCGTTTATCGTCTTTTGCGGTTGAACTGTCTCGCGGTGAACGTTGTCTCTCCATTAGATCGATTAACGGTGATCCGCTTTTTCCCTAAGAGAAAAATAAATATCCTACCAAACGATCATGTATACCTACCAACATATCTACCTACCTACCTACGAACCGGAGGACGAAGCTCGAGGCTCGGAAACGTTCATGACGTTCTCTTATCGGCGTAGTAACGGAAAAACACTCCCTTTGATCGGCTGCAGCGATACGCTTTTCGAATCGGTTGTATCCAATTTCTTTGTTATGCTTTTCCAGTCGATAAAAGTCAGCCCTCTCTCGACAACGTTGTTTGTTCTTATATTGCGACGGCGATGGTGGGTAGGTATGTGCTTACGTGAGCTTTTAATTCCCCTCCTCCTTTCTCTTTCTCTCTCTCTCTCTCTCTCC
>JAIFRP010004366.1:337850-356262 GCA_032403825.1 Odynerus spinipes
ACGCAATCACCCACACGGACAACGCGAATCCAAGTATAGTCATCTCGCCACGGGGCATTTTGGAGCCTAGCCGCGTAATCTTATTCTCTATGATGTCGTCGGGACGAACGGTAAGAGAAGATTACTTTGGCCCTTTGAAGTCGAACAATCGCATTCTCGTGATCGATCTAGTTTCTTCGACATCGAGAAGGAAAGAGAGGAGAATGAAAAAGGAAGAGGGATGGGCGGAGAAAGAGAAAACGTAGACTTCTGACGACTAGAAGAAAAAGGCTCGTTACCTTACCTAACCACCCTTGTCTTCCTCCCTCCCATCCTATCTCTATTCTTCGTCTTCATTTTCAACCCTTGTTTGCCTCGATACGTTTCTCGTTCGCTATTCGCGCGCATCCCTTTGTCGTCCTCGTCAATATCTTCTTCGTAGTAATACCTCGGGCCTGGAGGGGGTAGGGGAGGTATAATTATCATCTTGGAAATTCGATATAATGGCACGTAATAATCGCCCTACTTAAAGAAGAACGCGAAGGGCTTGGAGGTTGCGGAAGGGGGTTGGTTAACTATTTCGTCTACCTTGTATCGAGTTTCACCATTCGCCCCGAGGTTCAAGTTAATAACGCTTGCGAGCTCGAGCACGCCCTTAGCTCTGTGTCACTTGATGAATTCATTTTCGTTTGGAAATTGACCTTTCAAAATTCTGCAATTACTGTATCAAGTTTTATCGAGAAAAAGAAAAAAAAATTCATTGGGAATGATAAATTAAATGAACGAATATCATATGAAATCGATTTTTCATCGATATGTCGATTGGAAATTCGAAAGTATTGAAAATGTCACTCGTAGATTCGTAAAATTGAGTAAATTTTAAAAGTAGTGATACAAATCTATCTCTAACGCGACAGTCTGACAAATGCTCGACTCGTACCACTTAATTTACTAATTTCGAGTATGTTCCACTATTTCAGGAATTTTTCTTAAACTCTCGTTAACACGTACAATAATTTCTTGGAATATAAAAGAAGATCGTTAACTTAACACCAATATTCAGGATATTTTATAAAGTTCTGAAAGATTCGATTTAACTTTTACCTCGACATCTCGAAGTACGTTTTGCGTGAGATTAACTCGATCGTAAGATGTTCGTTCGTTCCTTCGTTCGTTCGTTCGTTCGTTCGTGCGATTCTTCGACAAACTCAACGAGCTAGATAAGTTCGTTGGATTATTTCAATGACGATGATAACACAGGCGACGACGATGATGAAATAAGATAAACGAGAGGTCGGAGACTGTAAGCTGGTATTCTTTATACGAAGGTTGAGAAACGGAGATAGAAGATAGAGACAGAGAGTTTTAGTGGTGTTAATACGCTAAAATCGATATACCTACCGGTTGACTCTACGGCGCACGACCACTAAGAAGTTAGGTGTGCACCAAGTCCATACATGTTTACTAATACGGAAGCGTATCTAGAGCCTGGAGCAAGCCGGGGTGCGGTTTCTATCTGCGTACTGTCGACAGGATAATTGTCTCGGTGATATGCACGAGCTCTCCAGTCGCGAGAGACTCGTTCTCTCTCTCTCCCCCCCCTCTCAATTTTATCTATGTTTCTCTCTCGTAAACGTAGACACAAATACAGAAGACATGAATTTACCTCTTGTTTCCTAGCGCATGCATTCGTGCGAAATAATCTCAGTCGTTACCAGTAATTTTGTTTCTTCGATTTCTCGTTTCTCTGTAATTGTCCGTAATTATTCATCTGTTTGTTTCTCCCGCCATTTCTTCTTTTTATCGTTCTTTTTTTTCGCTTTTATATTACACAAAACACGAATACGAGTTTCAGACGACACGCGAGTAGGTTGAGTTTCGGCCCGTTCCTTTTAGTTTAAAAATTAAAAGAACCTTTAATGTCGGGGCTGTTGTCCGACGTAGGGACGGGGAAGAGACGGTGCCATTATAATCACCTTTTAATTAATTCCAGCGTAGTAGTTATCGTAGCTTCTCCCGATGCCGGTAAGCACACGCGCTACCGATGCGATGGATAGATTACTGTGTGGAAAAGGGTACGAAGGGTAGGAAGGATTCGTTTGCCCGAGCAAACGCTTTTCGATCGGAGTGCTTTCAACGACCAATTACCTTCTCTCGCCGCTAATATCTTCCGGCTATAATTTATCGCTCCCTCTTTCCTCCCTTCCCTTTTTCTTCTTCCCTCTTACGAGATGCATATACATCCAATCCCTTTTTCAATTCAACTATAAAACCAGCCAAGCTTTTTCGAAGGACACACAGTTCCTACGGATCTTTGGATTTATTTGTCTTTTTTTCTTTCTTTCTTTATTCTTCTTTTCTTCTTTTTGCTCTCAAATCGTCACTCACGCTCGTCTTGTACAACATGATCGATACGACGACGGCCGCACAAGAGCGGTTGTCACCAGCGAAGATTAAGGGCGCGTCGTTCGCGCACGGGGTAGAAACGTTCTCCTCGATTTCCTCGAATAGAATCCAAGCTCGCGTAGGAATATCGTATGGTACCATTTCGCAACTCGCTAACCGACGAATAGGTATACCTATATTCATGTATCTTCGAGAACACTTTCAAGAAATTTTCCTGATACCTAACCTGAAGGTAGCTCGCGGTCCAGTCGACTCAATTTTCTCTTCGTTCTCACGTAGCTAGGTATACCTTGTTCTCTCGATTTTATTTTATTATTGACGCTCGACCCTTGCCAGCCCCACCATTTCTCTCGATCGCTCGAGATAAATGGTACGTTCGGTGTCCTTCATTCACATCCCTTCGCGTTCGATGTTAAATAAAAGAATCGTTCCGACCGATCGAGATAAATGGCGTAAATATCCTGCATAGAATTTACGAGTTGGGTCTATCCTCTTTCTTCCCTTCTTTCTTTCTTTTTTTTTTGTTTACAATTTTTCTTTATTTTTATCTCGTACAGAAAGAGGAGCAAAGAGATCGTCGAAACCGTAATTGGCGCGAGTCCCGAACAATGATCCAGATTTGTTAGGCGAGCTTTTCCCGAAGCTCCCTTGGCTACATATATTCTTGTCAACGGTCAATAAAGGTTTTGCACCGGGAAGGTATATCCTGTCAGCGAAGTAACAGTTATTGGATTTATGCGGCGAGAGGAGGAGTACGAGCAACCCCTCTCGACCAAGAACGACTTTTCTTTTCTGTACGCTTTCCATCGTGTAGACACTTTTGACAGACTCCGATAGCATAAAGCTCCTCTTCCTCCTCCTTGCGTCTGGAAGATATCACGAAACGCTTCCGCCTTGTCATTTGACCCTCGTTCTTTATGACGTATAAATAAATAGACGTTCTTGAGGGCTGGATTAAAGAGACTACTCGTCATCTTTCCATATCACTTTCGCGAAAGCCTCGCAGAATTGAATTTTCCTTACCGGTAAGTAGACTCTTCGATTTTTTGTCTCTCGCTTTTTCGGTCTTCGATCTTAAAGTATACGAAATATCGTAGATATTACGATATCGCGGTAAAGGATCGAAGCGGAAGGAAGTTTTATCGGGGGCCGATGCGAGGTGGCTTTAAGTGGGCGATATATTCGCGGAAATTGTGACCGTAACCCATAATCGTTATTCCCATAAATCTGGCCTAATCCGAGAGATTTGTAGCGCGCTTCGTGCGTTTATACGGGTTAGTACGTTGCAGCCACTTGACGTATCGCGATGTAGGGTAACGCCTTTCGATCGATAAACGCAAGTCGTGCGATCGGAACTTCATATATTTTTTTTCCCTACACAGTTTACCTAACTCATTTTTTCTTAATTTTCTTCGTCATTCTAATTTTGTAATCTCTGCTAATCGATATTTCCAAGAATCGCGTTTTGTAATCTTTCGTCACGTAGAAGAACGGCGTGTTCCTGAAACGAATTGAAATAATTCGTACCCATCCATTCATTCAATATGAACGTCATCTATTCCGACGGTGCTTCGTTAGAGTTAAATACAATTTTAATGCGCACGGTTCTACTCCTGGCGCAATGTGTGGTGAATGCGCCACGAAGGGAAGACGTTTGCCTAATTATTCATTTGTTAGAGGTTTCCTGCTAACGTAGTAGCGGCGGCAGCAGCCAGCGATGACAGAAGTAGTTGCTCTACACCTAGAAGTATAACCAAGCGATAGCTAGCGGTGCGAAAATTCTCACGTTACAAAATGCTCGTAAACTTTTTAACGACTGTTTTTGAACGCTCGAAAGGAGGAAATTTTATACAGATTCTCCGTCTATAAACAGCCGCGGTTGGTTCGCGAAGCTTTTTAAACGAAACGTTCGTTACCCTTTCATAATTTAGCGTAGCTGTGTCTATTTAATTATTTTTAGATTTCCAGTCGTTAGTAATAACGATATTTTTAGTAGCATTTTGAATATTTACTAGTATTTATTACTTTATTGAAAGGGTGGATTATGTAGAAACCGCAGGTACGCATATAATCATGTTCAATCGGCATGAATTTAATACCCAGTATGATTAAATTGATATTGGGCACCGATTAAATATTTGTACATTTTTCTGTCTGTTCCTCTGATTCGTCCTCTCCGTCTCCTCTTCTCCCCTTCTCCCTTTGAATGTAGATAGGATGTTCGTGTAAAATTATCGATATTCGCGTATAATCATCGTCAATGTCTGTAATTTATCGTTTAAGCGTTATCGTTAACATTGTTTGCTTTAAAGAATTCCAAGTGTACATACGTTCGAGTCGCACGTCCACTTTATATTACATCCAGCCAGCCAGCAAAATTTCGAGTACGTTAAGTACGACGGCGTATAACGTCATAAATAACGTTTAATTAACGTTGGACGTGGACGTAATAAAATTTTAGGATCCATCACGGTACGAGCTCGTTTGATCACTAGGGTTATGGGAGAATTAAGAGACGAGCGTTCGTAAGGTACGGTTTATTAGATTTAATGTCAGCGGTCTCTTCTGGTATCTGTATGCGCGCGTCGTTAATTCGTGCCATTGTCCATCGGCCTCGTCTTCGCTCGATAATAAAATTTTGTGTCTCTCATCGCGACGGACTTGCGAGCTATGACGATTTTTAATGTGCAGTGAGTTCGAAATGGTTTATTAATTTAGATATATGATTTATGAATTTGACTTATTGTTAGATATACGGAAATTAATAGCCGTTTTCAATCTTCCAAAAATCTCCAATTAATAACCATGAGTATTTCCTCGCTGGCAGGTACTACTAATAATATCGGTAAATCGCTTTACCATTCGTTACCGGCATTATTCTTAACCCACGTCTTGTGCCAACGAAATACAGTCGTCCGAACTCGTTCCTTCTCTTTCATTCCGCCGTCTCTCCGTGAGCTCAACGAGGGCTTTCGATTTTGCATATCGAGCGAATCTCGGCGAAAGTTGTTCGAAGCGAGGAGAATACGAAAAAGAAGAAAAAGGAGAAGAAGAAGAAGAAGAAGAAGAAGAAGAAGGAAGAAGCGCGAGTCGTGGTCGCGAGTCGTCTTACTTTCGTAGGACGAAGCAAAAATCAGCACGGAGGACTTCCGTCACGGTACCGACGTTACTATTCATGGGAAAAGTTTTAATTTGCGTACCGGACTCTTCTCCTCCTTCTACTTCTGCTGCTTTCTAGGTACCGTCTCGTTCTACGGTATACGACGCGCTATTCGAGAAACGAAATCGCTTTGCTGTCGACCATACGCCATCCTCCTTCGCTTTTCGTCTTTCCTTCGAGATCAGCCGCTCGATGCTACGTCGAAAGTTTCGTCTATTGGAGGAAAAATACTAGAGCCGTCGAGGCTTTGAAAAAGTTCACGACTCGTTGACAGGCACGGTGGAAAAATTCGGAGAGATTTTATCCACGCTTAAACACGTTTAGACCGATCTTGTCAAATCTTTTCTATCTCTCGTCTATTTACTCCTGGATTTTTTTTAAATAAATCACGAAACTTTATATAGGTATTCCAAGTGATCGTAGATAAAACTTTTTACTAGTTAATTAATCTGTTGTAGTTACTTTTTTTTTACAATTAAAATCCTCAGTCTATATTCTTATCATATATTAACATTTAATCGTATTCGGTCAACTTTAACGATACCGCGCGAGCACACGAGTCTTCGCATAATTTCCTTCCTGCGCAACGTATGTACAACGTAGCTCGATGTCTGATATATTATGCGCTAGGCTTCCAAGTAAAGCTTCTCGCTTTGCCGCGAATTTCTCGTGGCTTTATAGACGAAACTCTCTCGCCTGCTTGCTCCCTCTCCATCTACCTATTTCTCTATCCCACACTCGCGGAGATACTTCGCTCTCGAAGAGCCATTTTCGTACGGGAGACAACGCTTCGCGTCTTACCGCTAACGTCTCTTGTCGAGTTATAATACATGCATTAATAATGCGCTTGTTGGTAGGCTTCCCGAAGGACGGGGGTACGTGATAATTACCGAAATTGATCCACGGGATACGAAAGCATCTAGATACTCTCCTCGTTGTTCCTCTTACTTGTTGCTATCGCAAAGAGAGTGTGCCTTGCCGTTAGCCATAATCACGTACGTCATTACGGACACGTGGGTGCTTATGAACGTAGACACGAATATTAATACCTAATGCATACGGTTATACGTGTAGGTACGTATGATTTGTCAGTAGGAAGGATGAGATAACGTATAACCGTTAGTAGTGAATCTCGTTTATTAATTTCGTCGATGAATCTTGGAACAATCGTCTCTATCCGTAACAAACGAAATTAATATAAATTATTAAACGAGACGGACCCATCCATTATTCTTCGACTATAATTTCGTAACGCGGAGATAAATCAAATGGTAATGATGTTGCACGAATCACTTAATTAAACTCCCGATTTAATTAGAAGCCGGAGCAAATTTGAAATCTAATTTTCTCGGTTTCGCGTTGTTCCACTCTCCGACATCCTTTTCCGCGATATTTCGCGGTGGGGAAATTTTTGGTACCTACCTAGGAACGCGGTTATGTGTTTTCATTTCTCCTTTCGTTTTTGTGCTTCGTTGAGAGATCGTTCGAGCTGCGTACGTTTCATGCTCCTCTTTTTACTCGCCTCCTCTTTCCTTTATCTTTTAAGCTTCGTAGGAGGTAAAGTAGGGTCGATGAAGGTTCGGGATAATAAAACGAAAGGTGTTGCGCGTCGCATCGAGCAGCCGCGAAATTTATGGACGGTACTAGACCGTTCGTGGAAAGCCGTGTAGAGGTTGCGGGATCTTGAGCCAGCAAAAAGAGAGAACTAGAAGGGGAAGAGATCAAACAAGAGACCTGGTGATACGTAGCGAGGCTTTGCTGCATCTCCTACATTTGTTGTAGCTCGAACAATCTCGCGTGAACTTCCTATCGACGTTTTGAACTTTCCGAGTCGAATGAATAGTTCCTCTCTCTCTCTCTCTCTATCTCTCTCTCTCTCTATCTCTTCATCGTGCCTGGTAGATTCCTAAGATCCGTCCAAGCAGTTCGCTCGGCAGATTCGAACGTGTCGTAAATCTGGTGCTGCCCGGTACGTTGAACAATGACACGAAATGGCTCCTATTATCGGTTGGTTTCGAGTCATCGCCGCTAGCCACCAAATTCGACTCGCGAAATGCTCGTTCTATTGTTCACGGAAAACGTCGTTCGTCCCTTTAACGACTAGGTGGATCGTAAAGAGGGCACTCCTGGACGCGAAGAAAGTTTCACACGCTTATTTCGGTATGGTGTTAGCGGAGATACGCCGGTGATAACTTTCTTAACGATTCGATCGGATGAAAAAGAGCGAATCGAATATTCTTTGGTATTATAAAGCGTGTAAACGAAGTTTGGGGACCGTTCGCTCGCGCATAACCTAACCCTATAACTATATAACCATATGATCCTAAAAGTTTTGATTTAATACGTTCGGCGCGGTCGAAAGGAGGGTAGATAAATAGCCGTGAACTGCGGATAACTAAGTCCTCTAGGTAGAGCTCGTAGATAACGTCGAGATAAAGACAGGCTGCTGCTACTTCTGCCGCCGGAGAAAGAGCCGCTTCTCGTGGTAAAGTGTAAAGCGGGTCAAAGAGGGCTAGAGAATGACGAGGATGATATAGCAAAGGGGGTAGACACGAAGGCAGCTATAGATTTCTAGAGTCATCGAGAACATATGCGCTTCGTCCTCGTGTGCAGGCAGTTAAACTATTCGAGCCGCGGGTTAAACCGGTGACCGCAACGTTCCGTAACATCCTCCTCGTAAGTATGTTAATCCGGGATACGAGAGTGAGAGAGAGAGAGAGAGAGAGAGAGAGAGAGAGAGAGAGGCTTCGAGTACTCTCGCCTACGGCTTAATCCTTTAACTTTGACGGTGCAACGATCGAATGATCGTCCTTAGTCGTGCGGTACAACCTTCGCTCGGAACTCCTTAGTTTCTGTCTTTGAAACGGCTGCTTTAGATCCTCTCTTTGTCTCGGTATAATCAAATCTCAAGGATAGTTCGATGTTTTGTAAATTTTAACAGAGATACGCGTCATACTTCCTTTAAATAATCAGAGAAATTTAATATTAATCAATCTCTATAAAGTGTTTGTGTGATATTTTTTTATTTTTTTAGGTTTTGTTGACTAACTCTACTTTTCTATCTCTTTCCTATAGAAGAAAAATCTCACGCAGATTTTTCGAGTCATCCGCGAGTATCGTCCTTCGTGTCGTACAGCGTGAAGCCTCGAGTGCTTGCTTACCGAAAATCGGTAAAACGCTGTTTGCTTTGGAAATCGCGTGTCAGCGAATTAGAACTCGAGGGCTCCTGTCGATAGGAGCAAACGTTGATCCATGATATTACGTCACACCGACTTTGCGTTCCCGAATGGAGATCCGCTCGGTTCCTCTAACCGAATCTCTCTCTCTCTCTCTCTCTCTCTCTCTCTCTCTCTATCTCCTTCCTTTTTACCTTTTACTTTACAACACTATTTTCTTCTCTATTTTCTATTCTAACGACGGAATAATTCATGAGCCTCAGTTTATTACCACGGTTTGCCTTTCAAAACAGTTTTGATAAACGCGGGAATTATTCGCAAACCGATTTATCCGCACCCACCCATCCCATCCCGTCCGAAATGATATTTTTATATTATTCCTCGTTGTTTGACTTCGTTAACGTCCACACCGGTATGGGAGAGATAGAATTTTATTTCGACATTTTGCCTGGAAAAAGTATCGGATTAAATATAAATTTTAAGTCCGCCGATTTTATATATTTTATATTAGATTTTACATATACGCATCGGAATTGTACTCGGACATTTTGATGGATTAACAATTTTCGACGATAGTAGTTTTAATTGTTCCTTTATTGCAGGTCCTTTTGATATATACGAATTCACCGATATGTAAACTGTCTAACTGGATAAACGACGGTAGGGAAAGCTAGCTAGGAAACCCCTCCATAATTCGTAGTTCCCCTCCCCCCTCTCTCTGCCCCTTTGGTCCACGTTCTCCTTCCACTCTCATTTATCTATCTCCCTCGCATTCTATTGGCAAATACCTCAATCAGAATATTGGTCCGAGTCAATATATTATCTCGTCGGCGAACGAGAAGTGACCGGTTTGTTCGAGATTTGTGTAAACGAGAGAAAAGCCTCACGAATTTGCTGGCAACTCGTCTTTATCTTTCGTCACGAGTAGCAAATAAATATCTGATATATTTTCTTTGTTGCGATACTTCGGTTATTAAATACATCGTTCTGTTGTCTGTTGCTGAAGATTCCAACGTTTCTTTTATTTTTACTAAAAGGAATAAATAAAGGCGAAGCATTAATAAAAAAGTTCTGATATCGTTAACAAATTCGTTTTATGATCTTGTTTTGAAAAATACGTAATGTTAGCGATAGGAGAGCGAACAACGATACGTCTTAACCTTGTACAAAAACTTACGTATCGCTTAAACTCGCAAATCCATAGCAAACCAATCCGTCCTTCGAGGCGGGCGTCTAATCGCGAAGGAGAAACGTCCGATCAAAATTTCGCAATGCTGGCGAATAAGCGTACCGAGAAGCTTCTCATCCTATCAGCGTGATCACGTTACGTGGAAGCCGTTCGAGTACGACTGCAATATTTTTCTCTCGCGTAAGTGCTTCTCCGATATCTTGTGCCTTAAGTTCGTTTACGGGCCAAGGTGTGCGTCCTGGGTTATCGATAACTTTAAATCCCTCATGTCCCCACGACTCTTCGTGGGAAATTATCTAACGTAAGAGAAGTGAGAAGCTCTCGGTTACGTCGTCGTTTCACGTGATCTTGAAATTGTAGAAAAGGATCACGTTTCTTTAATTTTTATTTATTTGTTGGTATATATTTACAAATAGTATCATAGTCAAGTGTAATAATTTGTGAAGTTTTTTTTTTTTTACGTTTATTTAAATCTAAAATCGTGATTTTTGTTTATCGTAAGCTGTATCTACTATTTTCGTACTTCCATTTATTCTAAGATTATTTATTTAATTTAAACATAGAAACCGGGTAGTGAAACAAAATACGAGCAGTGCATTGGAACAATGCAGCAGCTAGTAATAAGAATAGTTGTCGCGATAACAACCGTATGTGTGTCATGAAATTCGAAGGCGTATCAGGGTTCCAATTTTTGTTCCTCGGTGGAACGTGCTAGATCGGCTTTCCACGCTGGCTGGTTCGTTCGGTTCGCATATATGACGCATTGTTTTTCCAATCGACATCGCGTTTCTCCCCGTTCAGCGTTTGCGTTATTTCGAAATCTCTCTTTTCCTCACCCCTCGCCAACCCCCCCTCTCTCTCTCTCTCTCTCTCTTTCAAAAACGGAACGGAGCCGTGCCTGGCAAAATGATTCGTCGGAGATAGGAGGTAAAGCCGAATTTCGTAAACAAGGACGCATTTAGCAAGCCGCCCGTAGGTACGACCTCGATTAATGGTAATGGAGCATTCGACGTCATCGAATGATTAATCTCCATTGTTCCGGGACTTCGTCCGTGGTGGCCGCTTTGTTCGCGCACGGAGTGGACACTTTTCTCCGTCCCTTTGTTCTCGATACTCTCGCGAGAATTCCACTTCCGAGAATATTATGAAACGTATCACGGAGGAATACGCTTACATCGTAGGTAGAGCATTTTTTAGCCGATATATTTCTTTCATTTCCGATGTTCGAGCGATTATAATTCCATCCCCCGGGCGTTCGATATCTTTCAAGGTATTTCGTAAAATAAAATCGTTTTAACGTTCTCTCCCCCTTCCGGCCCTCGTCTTCTCCGCTTCAACACTCGAGGCATTAATCGGACAAGGTATTTTAAATCGCGAAGAATTTTCCGAACCGCTCGACGTATCCAATGAGAACGATAACTCGATTAACGAATTTCACGTCTCCCCCGTCATTTATATTCTATTCTCTCGACATATCGACGAAATTAAAACTCGACAAGCTCGATGGCTTCGCTACGACATATCCGAAAAGGGAACGACCGTTGCGTGAGTGGAAAAGCCTGTTCC
The DNA here is from genome assembly GCA_032403825.1 of Odynerus spinipes. Taxonomy (NCBI): domain Eukaryota; kingdom Metazoa; phylum Arthropoda; class Insecta; order Hymenoptera; family Vespidae; genus Odynerus; species Odynerus spinipes. The sequence goes on from JAIFRP010004366.1 coordinate 349,327, forward strand.
AAGAAATCATAGAACGCGTTGAGTACCTACCTATCGATAGGCGATGGATCGGAGACGAGAACATCGGAGTTTCGATTCGTGCTTCGATTTCGAGGGGGAACCCGATGACGTTCAATTTATGCCTCGATAGCCGAACGGCGGATACGTCGCCGGGAGTTATGCCGTACTGCTGGGGGCTTTATTAAATTCTGAGAGAAGCGCGCGAACGCGGATCCATGCTCGTGCCAGGTAATGAGGTGTTGGCTATTATCTACGCGAGACGCATTGTGCTCGGATTCGGAAGTCGAGGATATCCTAATGACGAAACGCCTGATGGATTTACGAAATCGTTCCAGAACGTATGTTCTAATCCTCGTTATCATCATTGTTCGCCGTTTTTTTCTTTATCGAACGTTTTTTTTTATAAGAAATAATATTTTCAACGATTATTGCTGTCTGCTAAATTTGTACGTGAACTACATAAATTATTTTCGCGAAAAGTTCAAGCGTATTTAAAGAATAAATTTTTTCCTTTTTCATACCTCGTCGGTCGTTATCTTCGCTCATAAGATCTCCCTCATGGCGTAGCGATTACTCGCTCGAATCCGACACGCATGAAGTCGTCCCCCTCGACCAATATTTTTCTACGGAGTTACGCGTAACGTAGAACGCGCGGCACGTGTCGCGATGTAGGTACGTGCATGCCATGCTTTTCCATAGTTCGTTCCTCGCTTTTCCACGTGGAATTCAAACGAAACGAAAGAGGATGAAAAGAGGGAGAGAGAGAGAGAGGGAGAGAGAGAAAGAGGCTCGAGCGGACGCACTCGACCGACATTGTTAGCTATCGAGAGCACGGTTGTCTCTATATTTTCCTTTCGCGATTAGTTTCCATTTAAATTCGCATCGAAGCACGTCGCGTAACTCGCTCCACGATTCTTCACAAAATTCTCTTCTTCTTTTATTCTCTCCATGGGACAAGTCCCCTTCGTTATCGTTCGGAAAAAATGGTGGAGGTATTAAAAAAGTACATACGCGTTTGATATATTAAATAAATATTTTATTATATTCAATTGTAGAAATACATTTTATTACATTTATATATTATTTACACATTTACTTATAATTATATACGACATTGTGTTAGATCATTAGACAGTTATATATTATTAGATTACGTATAATTATTATATAAATGATATTAAGTTACATTTAATATATCGAATAACTTTTTTTATACGACTTGTTTACATCAGTTATTTTTAATCTTATAGAAGCACGTCATCCCATTGGCGAAAAACGATCTACTTTCTTTCTATCTTCCCGATCGAACGCGATAGTATCTGTTCGTTCGAATAGACGGCTAGTCGAACTCATTATTCCTAGGCACGTTCGTGGCACGACGTAGACGAGGATTTGCTCTCGCGTCCGGTTTCACCGTCTACGACGTTACTTCGTTTTAATGGATTCTGCCCTCGTCACCGTTCGACGCTCTTCTCGACTGCAATGCTCGCGCACATGCCGCATGTGTGTGTGTGTATTTCTGTGACAGAATGCGATGGTGGTATCGACGAGACTGCGCTCCCGCACTTAGACCTTACAACTGCACGGTGTTAAAAGATATATTGGTTAAGTACTCGATGTGTGCACTCGTTAACTGTTTGTTCCGCCATTCGAGGAATTTAGAAGATTTTTCGCAAAATTGATTATTTTTGATAAATTACTAAAAAAATGTACGAACGCGCAGGACAAAATGTGAAAATCGACTTTTTTCTTCGAAATATTTTTAGAGGATTTATAGAAATTGAAGATATTGTTTTTTTGTAAGTTTCGTATAAATTGAAGTCGGTGTGAAATTAATTTTGGAGCAAAGTTTTAATCATTCGAGTCAGCCACCTACGCGGTTAGCTTGAGGAAAAACTTTACAGACGTATTATACGTTGACACGTATTACTGCTTCCCTCGAAAATGCAGTAACTAAAATCCATGACGCGTCCTTATGAAATTTATACGGCGTGGTCTCTTCCAAGGCACGTCCTTCGAATATTTCGTTGCTCTTAGACGAAAACTCGTCTGTGGTAGCAGCCTCGGCAGTAGCGGTGCTGGCAGCACCAGCTCCTCCAGGAGCTCCATCTCGTCGTTCGAAATTTTCGTAGGACGTTACGTAAGAGATGATGGACGTTCGCAAGGGGCGTCGACGTAACGCCCTTCCTGATAAAATTCTCTCAGCGCGCGCGAAGCGGACCGCTTCGTTCTGCAGCCTGACAGCCTGTTTTTTTTACTTGCTCGCGCTTAGGTAAACGTCTCGCGCGAGTCGCGACCTCGCGGCTTAAAAAAGGAGTTGTTTTGGAGAAGGCTTGCACAAATTTGGAATTTATCGTCACCGAGGTCTTTCGTGCTCGGAACTGCGACTTCTGAGGTATAATAAACACAGTGAACTTGTAAATTTATAATTATAGAATTTTTTAATATTTTTTTCTTGCTAGAGACATCAAATATTTCCATCGGATTGAGAAAGTTGGTTATTAAAACGACGAGGCTACGCCATTGCGTGAATTATATCGACTAAATACGAGAAGCGAGCTAGGGGGTCGAGATGGAAATGAAACTCAGTCCGCGTTAAATCAAACGCACGAATGTTCGAACGCATTTCCCGCCGTCAGATTTTCTTGTTGAATTATTTTTCAAACGCATATTTTTCCACAAAATATTTTTACGAACCGGGTGCCCCCTGAACGACGGAAAATACGTTGATGGATACGTTGCTCGCTTTTGCGCGTTGACGCTACGCGGGTGCATATTTTGATTAAAAAAAGGAGAAACCTTTATCCGAAATTTTGCCACGCACTCCCGTAGCGAGCCCGATTGCGTGTCAATTTTTCCCGTCCTCTTTTTCCCCCCTGATTTCCGGCCCAACGTATACCGCCGCCACGCCCGCTTCCGAAATTAAAGATACTTTTAACGTCAAATAATCCCGACGTCGAACGCTCTCGTTATTTCTCTCGCTTCATCGACGAATCCGATAACTTTGACATATAACTCGTCATACTTTCCAAACGTGTCATTGCATACATTGTTTACAAAAAAAGAAGGAGATCGATATTTCCAGAATTATCGAAAAATAGGAAAGGGAAGCGGAGAACTCAAATGATAATCGTATACGGAAAAAAAGTTGAAATTGAAGTAAAACAAAGTTGAAAATTTTTAACTTTTCCCCTGATCCTGTTCCCTTGACGATCCTATCCCGAGATCACGAGTGGTGCGATCCTCGAAAAAGACGAGAGAGAAGTATGAGTATAGTGGTGTATTTATAAAGCGAGAGCCCCCGTCCCTGTCTAGCGTGCTGCTTTCGGGTGTTTTCTCTTTTTAAAGCCGAAGGGCCGATATTTTTCCTACCACGGTTTCGCCTTTTCCTTTTTTCTTCTTTTTCTTCTTTTTCCTTTTTTCTTTTCCTTCTCGTCTTAGGGTAGGTTGGTTGGTAGGTAGGTAGGTAGGCAAAGAGGGTAGCAGTTTCTACGGATATTGGATAGCAGACGGAAAAGGTGTAAGGCTGCCATTGACAGAGGCTACTAGCACTCGTCGCAGCTTCAGTCGCAAGGAAGAGAAGCACGAGAGGTAAAGTGCGCGCGGGTAAAATCGAGGTCGCTTGCGGCTCCTTTGATCTGACCACGCGTTACCCATCTCAACTTCCTACGTATCCTGTCTCTTCCTCATCCTCCTTCACCGCATCTTCGAGCTTTTTCTCTTTCCCGAGCTTCTGCTCCTACTTCTCTCTCTCTCTCTCTCTCTCTCTCTCTCTCTCTCTTTTTCTCGATGACTCAATAAAACGAACGCCGACTTTATCTCCTTCGGCGCCACTTCGGTCTTCCTTATCGCCGACTCGTACTACTTACAACAGAAAAAGAGAGAACGAAAAGCGGATAAAAGCATCAAGGTCTAGTTACGGATGGATTTTCGAGAAAAAAATAGATTTCCAGCGATACGTCCGAGATAGATAGCTCGACACTTTGTCGAGCGTATTTCCTGTATTTGTTAGTTCATGAAAATTTCGTATAAAATGTCGTCGTGATATTCCGCGGTGGTATTCAGGAATAAAAGCGGACGGAACGGGGAGTAGTTTTAAAATGGAAATAACATATGGGAAAATCGATGAGTTATATACGGATTGTATAGAAAAAGGAAGCAGACAAATTCGAGATAAGATTTTTTTCAGAGTATCCGGGAACACGCATTGTCCTTGTCGCAAAACGAAAGGTAGAAAGGCGTTCGCGTCTCTTTCGCGTAAAGCGCGCTCGACGCTCTTGTCAGCAGGACGGATGGACTCGCGGCGGAGTTTTCTTACTCCATCTGAAACGCTTGACCCCATTTTCGAAAGGTACGACATGCCTCTCGGCAGTTCTTTGGTTCGCCACAAATGGAAACGCGAAGGTGTTGCGACGCGACACTTTAAGCTCGCACGTGAATTCTCCTTCTCTTCCCTATTCAATATAACGCGTGGGCACACGTCTTGATCGCAATATGTGCCGAGAAGATTAACCCTCAAAACGCGTCGACCCCTTTCTCTCCTCATTCACTCTCTCTCTCTTTCTCTCTCTATTTTTTCCTCACTTTCTCGCTTTCTCTTTCCGTCTTAGCATAAAGAGGAATGTCGGACGAACGAGTACGCAGGTAACGAGCACCAAGATTTATTTCGGGCTTAATTTCTTTCTAAAAAATTAACAGCACGAAGTAAACCGGTTTTCACACTAATTATTACTGTTTAAAAGCGCGCGAAACTCCATAGGCATGTGAACTGTTAAAACACTGCTTTAAACTGTTAGAATACTTTTTAAATTGCTAAAACGATTTCTTAACCTTGGTACAATTAAAAATACATTTTTTTTTTTCTTACTGAATGATCGTCCGATTACAAATTAAAATCACTCGTAAGCTGGGTAAGATTCCGAGAGAATGAAAAACGTTCACGTTCGTACATTAAAATATTAATACACTCCTCGTGGAGATATTAACGCTATTTCATTGTAGAGACGTTTATACGCAACTATTTTATCATTCCTCTCCTGTCCTTTCCGTCGTATAGTAATCGCGATAAGCGAACCAGCAATGGCGATAGCCGTGAACGGGATGCGTGTCACGTTTGACTCGATGGCTTGGTAAGGGATGCGCGCGCGAGAGAGAGAGAGAGAGAGCGCTTGTGCACGCTTTGATTTATGCACGTGGGCTCGTCGAAAGGTCAAGTGTGTCACGATATACCAGGCAAAGCGGCTGGAGCAGCTGGTGCTGCTGTAGTGTCAATGGTTGCCATGTTTGCATGCTCTCCGTTGCAATCGCGTTATAATCTCACATCCGAACGATCTGTCAGTCGAAAATTATTAAATTAAAAAAATATCTCATTTTTCTTGCGTCCGACGAGATATCGCGTCCAGATTTTATAAAATCATTCGTATATTAAAATGACACCTTTCTGGTGTTGACACGGCCAAAATTTGTATTTCAATCTTTTTTTTTTTATTCAAACACTGAAAGATCGACGTCACGAATCTGGTATTAGCTCATCATTTAATTTATCGTTACATTCGTTAATTAATACTCTCCATTCGGGAACGAGGATTCGTTCAATATTGATTCTATCGGATGTACGTGATTCCTGCGTGAAATACGTGGTAATAGATACGCGGGTTCCTGCTGAGGGGACTGTACCGACGACTAGCTCGAAAATTTCCAATATTCCTTATACTCGTGATGGCTCAAGATTCGTTTAAAGCCTGAATACGATTTTAAAATTATTGCGAAACGATTCCGTTCGCTTCGTCGGTAGCGGTGAACGATAAAATGTCGGGAAAGTGGGGGAGAATCGATTCCTTCGAACACGACATTACGTCTTCGTTTTGAGAGACGCGGAAACGAAGAAAGAACCGCTTCCGTATTGCCGCATAATGGAAGAGGAAGAGGGAGGGAGGGTTATTTCGTAACGTCATGGTTTCTCTCATTAATTCCTTTTTTCCCCCAGCAAGACGACAATCCCCGCTCGTTTCCCTGTCGATAATCACGGTCACTTGTCACGAAGATATCATTTCAAATTCGATAGCTCGTTAGCCGCGAAATCGTCGATGAGGCTAAAAGCGGACGCGGGATGTCGATTTATCGGAGACTCGTTCTCGCGATATCGAAAATCTTGTCGGGGAACAATCGCGAGCTCGTTCTTTCGATGCTCGACATCTTGACTTTTCCGATCGGATTCGCGAAATGAAAAACAGAAATGCGCTTGTCGCGGCCGAGTTGAGGGCTTTTGTTTAACGGGAGTTCTGATTTACGATTCTAATATCCTGGTTTATCGCATAAATTTCTGATAAAAGCACGACCAACTCGGGAATACTCATTACGAGTAACGCTCTACAATTTGATATAAATAAGAGCGATAAAGCTCGTTGCGCGAAAACACGAGACGAAGAGAGCGAGAGCGAGAGAGAGAGAGAGAGAGAGAGAAAGAGAAACTATTTCGATTGTTTCTGGACGACGGATGCGAACCCTTTCAAAGAAATGCAATAACTTCTTTGTCTCTCTCCGGCGTTTCTCGAATTTCGTGAGACTTTGGTAGCGAATGTCTTTTTACTCGGGCACATAGTTTTTCCTCTTACTTTCACCATTTCTTTCTCTCTCTTTCTCACCGTACGCGTTTGCGAACGTGTAAGCGCGAACACACGCTCTTCGGTAGCCGGTAGCCGTACTAACTCATTTAAAACTCACGGACGAGCATTTAATTGAAAAAGTTTATATCTTTAATAGGTGGATCACTGCATTTCAGCCACCAAATCGAAGGTAACTCGGCAAATAAACGATCACGCGTCCGCTCCGTTTCTTTTTTGACCGAGAAGAATCTTGAAAATTACTTCTCGCTCGTTATAACCTTCTTTATTTTTTATCATCTCCGTAAAATGATTATCTCCTGACGTAATTTAC
>JAIFRP010004366.1:356276-369606 GCA_032403825.1 Odynerus spinipes
TTTTTTTTTTTTTTTTTTTTTTTTTTATTCATTATCAGGAGAACGTCGAGGTCGTTCTCGCGGTTTAAACATTTTCCCTCTTTTCGCAACAACGGCTTTAAGGTCGTGGCCGGGCATACGGGCACGAAGCGTGTTACGTATTTATGACAAGGCGATTCTCATTAGTGATAAAGAGGAAGCTTTATGAACCATCTTCTCTCCTTGGCCAAAGAGCTGGAGATTGCGTTTAGAAAGTTTCGAAGCGGGCTCATGTTAATGGGATCGTCGTTACTCTACCAGCGATAGTACAAACGAACGAGCACTTCCAAATCCTTCCCGCCATCCTCCACCCATTTTGACCCTACTAAATTTATGCTCCTTCGTGAATGATTCCGGTAGCTGCCTAATCCAAAATTCGAATCGCTTTCAGAAATTACCGAGCAAAGTTCGAACGTTCGAATTAGTCGAGCAAAGTATTTTGTATTTAAAAGGGGAAAAAAACGAATTGCTGAACTTTCGATATCGAAGGTCGTTGATTCTTAATACGTATCGATTTATCCGACGTCCTGCAACAGTTTTTCATACGTGCAGTGATAAGGGAATAGAATTACTTGGATCCTTTTCTAAGAGAAATCGAATAACCACCTAGCTATTAACGCGAGGAGAATTTCATTATTCCCTCGGCTGCCGTCGACGCGAAAGAAAAGGTGCGCTTACACTTTGCTTTTCTACGCGATGTACTTTATACGTTAAACGGAACCTTCAGCGAGAAGATTTTTACGAAATAAGAAGGGTGTGTATTTTATCTTTCTTGATACCTACTCGACTCGGTACGATTACGAATTCGAATTTATTACTTTGCAACTTCCTTGCCACTTTCTTTCTTTCTAGGAATTCCAAGAGTTCATTCGCTTCGTTATCTTTCTTTAATGCCCTACGTAGCTTGTTATTTTTTTTAAATCTTCCTAACGTCTCCTTTATATTCATAATTTCGCTTCGAGAACGATATTGTTTACTTTGATCGTTATTTATCTCGAATTGAAATTACACAGTATCCCGTTACGTTCGATATTATCGACCAAATTATTAAGTACATACATCGTTATTTTCGCGAATGATCTAATCAATTTCACGAGAAACGAGGCGTGGTTTGAAATCGATATTTACGAGTATATCGTATCGTTAATTATTACGATCGAGTTGGTCCGGCGCATTGACGCTCCTCCATTGTGAACGCGCGCAGAGTAAACTTATCCGTGGAAATATATATAGAGCGAGTATCATTGTTACGGGACGTATAGGTGAATACGCGCTGTCATATATTGGAAGCTAGTCTAAAGAAAATAATATAAGCGCGTTTTGTATTCGCTGACATTTTGTGTGAGAGAGAATCGATGCGTTCGGTACGTTGTAGTACCAACGTTAAAAATCATTAATTGTAAAACTTTCTATCCTCGTTCCCACCCCTCCTATTACGTTGGCAGAGCTTGGACGAGAGTATACGCCCAATTTTATCCTTTATTCGATTCTTTTTTTCCCCACGACGGAATAACTATTTAAAATTAATTTTCGGACACCCACTCCCCTCTCCCGTTTCGATAACAAATTCGATTCGCTAGACGTGTTTTTAAAGGATGCGGCGCTAGAGTAATCAAGAATTATTTCTTGGCATTCGGTGTAACGTGATTGCACCGATTTCATTTACGATCGACGCCCACGCTGTTTCCGGTGACGGGAAATACTTAATCTTTCTTCAAATTAGATATCGTTTTTTTTTTGACATACACAAATTATGACTTCGCGTTGCTTCGTGACGTAGATTTGTTTTTTTGGAACATCGAACGACCTCAATGATGGCAGTTTCGATAACGACGAAACGTCGGTATTCCGGATTTCAAATTGTTACCGCGCTTTTGCGCTAAACCGCGCCCCTCACTCATTCCCCGTTGTTATTAGCGCGGATTCTCGAAATGCATGAAATTTAGCGAGCTTTTACGCGCTCGAACGTTTCGTTTCAGGTATTTCAATCACTCTGCTTTTCGCGAGGGTATTCATCGATTCCGGCGTTGATACGTTCGAATAGTTGTTACACGCGCTAATGGTCACGCTATCGTTAATACGCGAACGAATGAGAGTACCGAGATTATTATCGAACGGGGTCGGAGAATAAAACAAAAGATATCAGTGGCACACTTTTTATCTCCATCTTGGGGAGATGAATTTTTACCGAGATGGAAAATCTACCATTGTGATAATATTTTATGGAATAACAAAAATTCTTTTCCACTAACTCGTTTAAAAAGTAAAACCCCCTTTTAAATCTTATTACTAAAAAAGTATTATAACCTAAAAACGGGTTTCTTTGTTTCAAGCCTGCCGTTCAACAAAACCTTCATCGTCCATCATTCTTTGTAGTTTCCGTTTGATTCTTCGTAAAGACGTTTGAAGAGTTTAATTCACAAGAAAGTCCAGAATAAAAAGAACCAAAGAAACTCTCAAAGATCGTAATTAATTATCTTTTCAGTTTCCAGTTTACTTCGTCCTTCCTCACTATCATAGTTTCGCATTCGATCGCTTTCGTTGGAACGATCAATCACGATCATAATTTTCACTCGACGATGTAGATTTTTTGCATTAATCAACGAGCAGAAAGATAAGAGCAGAGAGAGAGAGAGAGAGAGAGAGAGAGAGAGAGAGAGAGAGAGAGAGAGAAAGAGAAAGAGAGTAAGTGAGACCGTTCTCTCTATATTAGCGAGCGCGTCTCGAACGCGGAAGGAAGTTTGTTAATTACTAGGAACAAAGGAACCAACCGTCGTGGAGCACTCGACGTCGGGATAATGGCTAAAGGAACTTGGTGAACCGACTCTTTTGCGATTTACGTTTTGCACGCCGATGACTTCCTACGACCACCTTCTCTTTTTTTAAATCTTAGTTTAATTATTGTAACAACGGTAAGAATCAACGGTTGAAATCATATACGTTTCTTTGTACTACTTGAAAAATTTATTATGACGTTAATACAATTTTAGAAATTACTTAGTATCAGTAATAATAATAAATATTTTTGTTAATTTATTATCTCCTTATCGATTAACTCTTGCTCATTGTTGTTACCATACAATAGTTACTAGTCCGCAGGCTGATTTCGTAAAACGTCAATCCATTTAACCGTTGTCATTCTCACGCCCGACGAAACGTCGGTAATCAGGATGTCACGCGTCGCAGGTCCAAAAGCCTCGCTCATTGCTGGCGTCGATGCGACGCTTGACGTGATAGCAATATGCCGGATGCAGTATTCCTTGTTTTCTCCGTACTACGGAACCTATTACGTCTCGGGCTTATGTCAGTCGAGTGACTCGTAGATAAGGGGAACGATAAGAACTTCGAACGCGTGCGAATTTTATTACTGCCTTCGTTAAAAAATAATTGTTATACAAATAGGTCAACTAACTGTAAGCTTGAAAAAGATAATTTTCATTTTAATAATTTTTAATGTTTCTTACGCTGTTTCCTTATCGTAAAATACTGATTACTAAAAACCAAATTGGAAAGTATCATGTCAGAGGTAGAAATATTGTTTGTTTTTTAATTTTCTAGGAATATTTTAAATATTAGTCAACTAGAGACTTAAATCATCTTTTATCAAGCTTTTCGCCGCATCGAAAAAATAAATATATATATATATATGTATATATACATAACCAAGCGCACCTGCAAACGAACGCTCGCTTCGTAAAATTTATCAACGCGCCGCGCCTCTTGATTGCCACACTCGTGTCGTCGCAGCCGGTGCGCTTTTCCGGTCTCGACCTTGCTCGCCTTTTCTCTCAGCGAGTCATCGTATGCCTTTGGAAATTAAACGCCTCGAGCCCTGTTCCTGATGCACCACGAATTCCGAACTTTTGCGAGTCGACAACTTTTACCTGTGTTTTTGATTCTGTCAAAACCAAACTTCCTTTCTTGTACCCCCTATTGTCATCGTCATCCCGTTTACTTGAAAAAAACTATATATTTTTTTTTTAATCGAAAAACATTGTTCCTGTAATTTTCATAGACTTTATACAAAAATTAATTCTTCGCTTTAAAAAACAGTATCAACGACGTATGTAGTTTATAAATTGTCTCATGAATATTCCCCTTGAATATTTTTGTTAAAGCGAGGAGGAAACCGTGAAAGGTTTAAAGCACGGGTCATCGACGCTTTCAGCTCGCGCTTGAACGTAGTCGTTCGATGTTAAATCATGCTCGATCGGTCGCGCGTCCTTGATGAAAAGAGCTTTCCATAACGTGTATTTTCTCAATGACTTCCAGTCGACTCGTCCAAGTCGGTCGAGCTTTCATCGGGCTCTCGCGTTTCCGTAAAACGAGTTTCGATTGTATCGTTATCGTCTAATCGACGTTTTATATACCTATATATAACTTGGATGTGCATAAGCAAACGTTACAATTTATCCCGTGTTTGCGTTACATTACTTGCGAGTCCTTCGTCCGATCATTAATTAATTGTGATCGTAATTAATCGGTGATCGTAAATTGGTCTTTGTCGATGGCCGAGTTACATTCGCCATGGTCGTTATCCAGCGGCAATATATTTCAATATATTTCATTTTCGAAAATAATATTCGTATTTAAACGAAGATGAATACCGGCGGTCCGTTGAAGAAAGATCCACGAGAAACGCAGCGAGATTCATTAATACAATAAAATGCGTGACAACGTTTATGCATGACGCGCCCTATCGAGATCATTTTGATTTATTTGCGCGAGCGAACGAACTCGGACGGGACGATAAAATCATATCGCCGGAAAGGATATCGCGCATCGTTGCGTTCCCCATTTTATTTCGATCTATTAAATCGATCAGAGTGCGCCTTTCCGTTCGGGATAATGAATCCACTTGAACGTTATTATCGCGTGAGGTCGGAAAGTAAACGAGGAATCATCGTTATTTGTAGGCAAACTCCGCGAGGAAAATGCTATTCGATAAAACGGTCGAAATTTTTTGGCGAGGTGTGCCTGCGATAAATGTCATTATTTTTTTCTTTTAACGGATCCAAATATTTTAGTTACGATCGATCTTACAAGCTCTGCACTTGTGTAGTTTTTCTAGTACAAATACCAAACCGATTTTTTTTCCGAGTTCGCGTACATACGTACGTACACACAGCGACGCAGGAACGCAAACAACGAAAATCTGCATGCCGCGGAAACGCATGCAGCCACTGTCCGTCCCGGTGCGGGTTTCGATCGAAAACTTATTGCGACAGGTCAGTACACACGAACAGAGTTGAGAAAGCGAACGCGCTCGCTAAACCGTAGTAGGAACGACACAACGCGAGCGCGCGTCCACACATCCCTTTGTGAAAGGGGGTAAAATGCGCGCGAACGCGGACCGACGGAATTTACAATCCAAGTCTTCCCATATATTAGACGAAGTTGCTTCAAGTCGTAAACGTCGAAATATATCAATGGTCCTGGCAAGCGCGCGAGCGCACACTCGCATGCACCGCCATATTCGAGTTCAAGTAAAATACACACACACACACACGCGTATACTTTCTCTATGCGTGTTTCTCGAAATGTGCGCGAACGTGATCAACCGAACGCTTCGAGATAGTTTCCCGATCGACCTCGATATTTCCAACCGTTCGATAGATCGAATGCGCTCCCGCGTGAGCAATTAATTGCCCGGAGCTTTCGTTCGGTCACCGTGGCTTTCGCGTTTTATTATTACTTTCGCATATGGCGTCGCCATTTTCTGGGCACGCTCCAGGTGTTTTCAAATTGTTTGTCTTTCATTTTTCCACCCCCCCCCTATTTGTTTTTCTTCATTGTACTTTTTATACACGTTACCCGGGATTCGTCATTAACGAGTAGAACGATTCATACGGTTGCCAGTTAAGAAGGGAGAGGAAGAGAGACGCATTGTCGTGAAAGCTTTCGATGCACATTTAATCGCCTTAGATTTTAATTCTTCAGAAGAGTAAACGCTACATGGAGTATACATACATATATCGGTACCGGGAAGTTGGGATTTGTATTTTTCTATACATTTTTTATTTGTTTTCACTTGGGTTGGAAATTCTAGGTTTTATTTTTATCATTAAATTGTTATGGTATATATATATACATATATACATATATACATATAGTGTTATCAATTAAAAAAAAACACTCTGTTTTTGGAAGCAAAAACAAAGAAAGAAACGAAAGGCAAATGAAATGTAAAATGTAAAAGGCAGATGTGCAATGAGCGAGAACCGAAGTTCCCTACGGTCGTTTCGAGTGAAATAAAACCGAGAATATGGATAACAAGATCGTCAAGATGCGTTCGCGCATCGTTCGAGTTGAAACGTCATCGCTATTTCAGCATCCCCCTAGCATTTCGTATTCTTCGATGAAGTAAAGAAAAAAATATATAAATTCTGGAAAATCGAGCAACGCTCAATTTTCACGAATGAAATTCATTCATTTTGATCGGACTTTCGCGATTATCCTCTTATTAAATTTATCGAAGCGGTAATCACGAGAGTCTTACCGACAAAGAAGAGTTCGTAGCTCGGCTATCGAAATACTTGAACGATGAATCGGTTGCGAGTCCGCATTAATAGAGGGAAGCTTTGCGAAATAGCGTGTAAACTATTGGAGAAGCATAAGAGTGAGAGAGGGAGTAAAAGAGAGAAGGAGAGAGAGAGAGAGAGAGAGAGTGTGTGTGTGTGTGTGTGTGTGTGTGTGTGTGAGGGTAAGAGAACGAGGTACTGGATCGATCGAACGGATTCGAGAGTCGTGAGTCAAGAATCGAGAGCGCACTCGATCAAATTCATCATATGGAGTGTGCTCGAGACCAATGCAAATCTTTGCCGGGTTACTACCACCAGTGGCTTCGCTTAGTATAGTCATCTCATATATACAGACGTACTATCTCCCATCTTTCTCTTTCTCTCAACGAGGAGCACCAAGCAGTGGCTATCTGTCTCTGTCTCTCGCGCGCTCGAACTAAACAGGCAAATGAGTTTGCGGAACTCGCTTAGAAGTGCTGATTGGAAGATCCGCCTATGAGCGGAGTCCTGTATTCCCGGCGTAGTAGGAAGGATCGCTCGAAACAGAAGCTCTCGGCATCGTTTCGAGAGGGGACCGCTGCGAGAGAGCTGATGTTCGAATGGGTTTAACACCGGACGCGTAATCATCGACTTCGTTAAGTGCGTCCGTTAATCGAGTCCGTGTGTGCTATAGCCGTCAAGGATACGTTTCACCAGATTCATTCTCTCCCTCTCTCACCTCCTTTCTCTTTCTTTCTTTCTCTTTGCTTTTCTCTTCCCTCCTTTCTTCTTAAGAAAGAAATTCGTTAAACCCTTTTATCGTTAGTGCTATCAACGAGGAATAATTTGTTTTTTTTGTTTTTTTGATTAACGACAATACTTTGTAAGAATTTATTTTCGAGTCTTCTTGCCGTACCGAATCGGTGCATACTTATTACCTTCTATGTTACCGGTACAAATTGATAAATTTCATTTCTAGAGAATATAAAATCTCGAGAGGGAACGGGCGGATCCGGCTCTTCTGTCGTTTCCTACGAAGGAACGCCCGATTTCACGAGGTATCCAATTTGAAGACGACCCGCCTCTTTGAGAAGTTTTTTGTCTGGATACGTCTAGATACGTCGTCATTCCAGTTTCTTACGAGCGTGGAACACGCGTGCGTGCATCGCGCGTTCGCGTGCACATCGCCGTCGTATCTGGAACGAGCTCGAAGAAAAATGAGAAGAAATATTCGCGCATATAGTAGCAACGTACGTTACGTACGCGGATACGTGGCACGGTGAAGCTGACATATTTTCCCGCTACCCGGGGAGATCTCTTAAGTGATCAGTCTTTTCATACGTCGTGCACTCCCGAGGGTTTCATTGTTTACGAGTCGTTTCGCCATGCGACTCGACTCGTAAATATTTGCGTCGGCGCGGAAATATTTGCATTAAAAATGCGTCCGTAGGAACTCGCGCGGGCCCCTATTTTCTGTTTCGCGCACGTGCGCGCGGATAGGTATCTCTGTGTGTGTGTGTGTGTGCGTTTATGTATATAGACTTACCGCGCGCTATATTCGGGGGAAAAAGTGGAACGGATTCGATCCGGGCCACGGAAAGCTCGGATAGAAAATTGAAGAACGTTGCGCTAATATTTGTGATTTTTTTTTGTTTGCTCTCTTTCCTTATTCTTTTTATTTTTTCTTTTAATTATCGTTCGTTGGGACAGGTCAGTCGCCGTTACGAATTCTATCGAGGAACGATGGTGCAAGGAAGTTTGCTTGGAAAGTTCTTCTATTATCACACAATTATCTCGGAGGAGAGCGAAGTTCCTCCGTTGGCCCGATCAAAAATTTATTCCTTCGGCCACCATTCTAAATGGTACGAATCCTCACAGTTTCTCTCTATCTCTCTTCTTCTTCTTCTTTCCACTAACGACCCGAAATCTGTTTACCACCCCACAAAATCGATAACGATATGGTCCACCGTTTGACCCGATGAATTTATCCAAACGGTTTCCTATCGATCCGTAGCGTAAGGCTTTGTTCCCATAATTAACTGCACGCGTTACCGTGGCAGTGCATTAACATACGATTCGAATGTGTAAACGTGGACCACGCGTGGATCGATGGAACGAAATCATTACGATCGGAGGAGAAACAAAGGTCTGCTACCGGTGCCAATATAAAGTTGATATTCTCTCTTGTTTAGTCGACAAATTGTCTTTTTTAATATCCGTTCGAATAAAATTTAACGAATAATTCGATATCATCGATCGTACGTTTCAGATATAAAAGCGAAATGTTATAGTAAATTGAAGAAGACGCTATCGCTGATAATATCTAGACAAGGGTGGAGAAGGGATGGGGGTGGGGGGATAGACAGAAACCGGAAGAGCGAAACTTCGAGTCGCGTTTGCTCCGTGACATTAACTCGAGCGGCTATTCGACGGCTCGTTTGACCCGTCCATACCTCATTGGCAGGAGATGGGAAAGTCGGGGTGTAATCGTATGGTCGGGCAATACGGAGTAATTAACTGGAAGTTTCTTAGACTAAGACTGTAGTCGATGGTGCAGTGACCTTATCTGAGTCGAACAGGCACCAATTATCGGCTTACCGGCTCTAACATTCTATCCGGCCTACACGTGATTACCAAAGCTTACTATATCTTCGCGATGAAATTCTTGCCGGTGACAACGATACCTCCTCTATTTGTTCTCATTGCGATAGAGTCACGATTTCTCTATTAAATTAATAAGTAGCGAGTCAACCATGATTCAAAGTGTACCATACGAGATCGAAGACGAAGGAATTTAAAGAAAATCATCGGAGATATGGAGCAACAAACTGTAAGGAGAAGCTAAGCTAGTATTTTATTCTTTCTCTCGGCGTCGTCTCCCTTTCGAGTGGCATAAAATCTTTCCGTCATTAGGAAGTTCGAAAGGGAAAAGTTGGGAAATTGCTATTAAATGGTCATGTTCGAGTTCCTTCCCTCGATTTACTCCCCCTCCACCCAACCCCTTCTCTTCATCTCACTCTCTTGCTTTCTCTTCGTTCCCCAACGATGCACTTTCGAAATTAGCTTTTCTCAAGTAACGTACGGTTGCCCATGGATCCTGACGTGTGTGTGTGTGTGTGTGTGTGCTCCCGCGCGTGTTGGTACAGGTGCGGTTGTGGCGGAGCAAAACACCGGTCCTTCTCGATGGCGTGCGCCATAACGTTCCGTACCATAAAGGCCGTTTAACCGTTTAACGTATAACGCGAGGCTGCTTCGCAGAGGCGCGTTTAATTCTCCGACTTTTCCCGGAGACTAGGCGATGGGGTTTATTAAGCCCACGGGAAAGTTACCGAACGAACGTGGTGACCGCCTCGTGACGTCGTGTCACCGTGAAATCGTTCAACGCTAGTCTTCTCTCTCTCTCTCTCTCTCTCTCTCTCTTTCACTTTCACCCTCTCGTTTTACTTTTACGTAGATTATCAGACACGTTTATAATTCATTCGAGCGTTTCGTTATTTTCTAAGGATCTAAAACTTGATAAGTCAGAAAGAAAGCACGTTTCTTCGTTCCCTTAATTGATACATACATAGCTACGTTCATTCGTTATATTCACAGTTAAATTCCATTTATTTGCCGTCCGTTACGAGTGCAAGATCTCCTATTTCACTGCGAAATTTTCGTAACGAGACCTCCTTAAGCGGCTTAAAGCCATTACAAATTATTATCTTTCAATGGGTTTGTTCGATGAAAGGATCGGCCTACAGATGTCGATTGGAATTCATGAACTAGAAATGAGCCCTTTCAAGCGTACGATTTATGCTCGTTGATAATATTATAATAACGGAGAACGGGATGGAAAGCTCGATCGCGTAGCGACAGTTATTTTGTAATGATCGCTAAAGAAGAAGCTTGAATTGGTCTACTTTCTTATATCTCTTTTGGAAATTCAATATCAAGTTTTTTGCCCGCCTAGCGGTTAACTCAAAAATAGACCCATGTTGCACAGGAATTTTATCGGGTTTTAAATGAAACAAAATTGGTATATTTTTATATAATATAATTGGTATATACATTTTATATAACATAATTGGTATATTTTTTTCCCGTTTATAACATTTGGTCAACCGGTAATTGCGTGTTGAATGTTGCCAACACAAGGAATACATTTGTAACATTGTTTGAAAACATTACCAACTGCTTTACATAAATAAGGCGAAATATAAACCTACGCACATTCAGCTACTGCAAGATTTCGAGGTGGGACTAAAAATGTCCCACCATGCCGTGAAATACATAAAAAAGGAGGGACACTTTTAATCCCACCGTGCCTCAAAGGGTTAATAACAGGACGATAGAAAATGAGAAGAACGACGAGAAAGATTAACGCGAGACATCGATAACTCTTTAACGCCCCAAGACGAAGTAGTTTAACACCAAATAGAAGAAGATTAGAAGGAAGTTAACGTCATTGTTCTAGCTATAGATCTGTCGATCTGTAAGAAACTGACAAAAAAGAACGAAGAGAAGATAAAATAAAATAAAGAAAGGAATAGAAGCAGATAGTGCCCTTTTGAGTCGTTAGCGTAGTACGATTCAGTGTGCTCCAGGGGTCAAAGAATTCCGCAAAAGAGAATGAACGCGGGGATGCGGTGGTGTGCAATAGAAGAAGCGAGAGAAGAAGGTTGATAGGAAGGAAGGAAGGAAGGAAGGAAGGAAGGAAGGAAGGAAAAAGGTCGGTGCGATACACGCTCCTCGCTAACTCTCTTTCGCGCGCGCGCGCGCGAGCCGAAGCAGCAGATGTAGACGTAGATTCTAGGAAAGGAAAAAAAGCGCCACAAATAGGAGACCTTTTGGGAGTGGTAGTCGCGTTGCTATAGCTGCTGCTGGTGATGCTGCTGGTGGTGGAAGCTGCTCGTGGCGGAGGATGGAAGGAGAGAAGCGAGAGGACGAGATCGGGATATCGGGGCCGTGGTTGGGGGTGGCGCCGCGGGCCGCGCCGTCGCCCAGCATCCCTCGTTTCCCACCCGGCCACCCTCCTAAAGGCGTACCCTAGCACCGAGAGAGTATCTGCTAGTCATACGCCGCGCCGGCCCGTTGCGAGCACGCTCATACGCCGAGCGCGTCCGCTCTCGTCATCTACTATTACGAATTCGACGTTCCGATCAAAACCCGATCGACTTGGATTTTGGAGACACGTCAGTTCGAACTTTCCGGACGGGTTATAAAAGTATTCGAAAACTCCCCTCGTGGATGGAGATTCTTTGGCGAAGAGAAGACGTTTTTCCATCAGCGGAGTCAACATCTCCTTGCGGAGGATCAACGAAATTTTGTATCACGATCGACAGGACACTCTCGAAGGGAACACTTGCCTTTGTTTTCTCTCTTCTAGGATTCTTCCTTTCATCGAGTGAACTTTCGTGAAGGAGAAAATCCAAAAGTCCGAGGGTGCGTGCGGATCCCGTCCGCTTCTCACATGGTCTCTGTTTTGTTCCCCGACCCACCGCCGTGTCCTCCAGTCGTGGCTCCCTCTCGTTGCCGTTCCACACTGCTACTCGCTTTAGCGGCGAGTTTCGTTCGCGCCTCCAGTACACACGCAGCTTCTTCTTCGCCTCATTGAGATATTCTTGCGAGACTGCTGCTGCGCGCGAGTAGGACGGATCCGCGCGTGCTAACCATCGTTATCCTGTTAAAGGGAATAACCGTGTGTGTGTGCGTGGAAGAAACTGTAGAACGTAGAAGGTAGTGGTGACGAGATAGTGGTGTTGTCGCGTTACAAGCTTCGCCACGTAACACGTAACGTGTCTTGACGGGTCAGGTGGCGTAGGACGGATTCGAAAGAGCCGAATAATCGGCTCGAGACCCCCCGGGGCTTCTTCATCTTCTCGTCATCGTGAAAACAAGTGGTCGTCCTTCCTTTCTTCGATTCGCGATTCCTCCCTCTCTCTTTAAACTTGAGAATCGCAGCACCGAGATACTCGAGAGACGACGACAAGCTTAGAGAATGGATACTTTCCTGATCATCGGCATTTGCTTTCTCTGCTACGAGATGTGCGACCTGATCAGGCGCTACGCAACACCGCAACAAACGGAGCTTGCACATCGCTCGGTCGAATCTCCCGCGGCACCACCCCCGCAAAGGATCTTCTCGATCTCACGCAAGATACAGAATCCATCCGCCACCTGCTGCCCGCGATAAACTGCCAAACACACGGGGAAGCCGGTTTCTCGACGAATCGTATTATCGCATTCCGTCGTACAGGATCTCGCGTCGATTTGTGGGATATTTTAGGACGATGAAGAGGATCGAACCAGTTTCCTTCGTTTCAAGATTTAACGAGAATGAGCCAAGAAAGTGGATCGCGTACTTTGTACTTTGGATGTTAGTTCGATGAACGCGCATCGAGTTCTTTGCACGTCGGATCGATAGTTCTTCCACTTTCGAAGAATATCGCTTCACTGTGTTTATCCGAGGAGTTCGAACTTTGCTCGTGTTCTAATTTCGTTCGACGGGAACACGGTGTACGAATAAATTCATTCCTGCGAGAATGATTTCCACGGATCATATCACGGAATCACGATAACGTCACCTTTGAACTACGGTCGTTGCTTCGACCCGAGCATAAACTCGATCGACGAACTCTAAGAGAGAACGAGATCGGTGAATGTGAAATGCGTGCAAACCGAAAGAATCTGCTGCCGACATAACGGTCGAATCATTTTCCTTTACGACTGTTTGCGTGGTACCAGCTGCAGGGCCGTAAAAACCGTCGCGTTGATCATCGGATCGCATCGAGAGCGGCAACGAGAAGAATTTCATTCTTCCCCCCCCTCTC
>JAIFRP010004366.1:386111-398500 GCA_032403825.1 Odynerus spinipes
TCTTTTTTTTTTTTTGTTCTCGTTAACTTACTCCGCTTTTTGAAGTGTCGGGCGAAACGCTTTGATAGCGCTTGTCGAGTTAGCGCCAAATGGAATTCGACCGTGCGGTTAAATCGTGTTTGCGCGCGACAATCATACAAAGTTAGTCGGTTAACCGTGTTCCCCTAATACCCCTACAAACTCCGAACGTGCTTTCGTACAACAGCGTCAAAAGCATTTCGACGATTTCATTAATTCGCGAGTTGTACGAACGATTCTATCGGTGGGAATTCGTCGCAACCATACTCGGCGCGTTTCTCGCTCGATTTGAATAATTTTCTCGAATCTCGTATCGCTTCTTTCATATTCTTATCTACGATTCGTTCCTTCGTTTTCGTAATTAACGAGACGCGGATAAAAATACGACCGCAATTAACAGCAGGGGAGCCATTAATTTTCTACGAGGAACACAGCGTAAAGCTATCTCGTCGCTCTATTCTATTCTCTTTATTCCGCACGGGGCTGTGACGTTTTGAGAATTCCACAAAAGAAGGAGAATTCCGCGCGAGAGAACGTACACGCGTATCTTTCGAAGGACTCGTCGGAACTTTCTAGGTATTCCATTAAAGCCATCGTAACTGCGTTCCGCACTACATGCTGGCAAGGTGCGTCAACACCGAGGCACGTTGGCCGGACTCTATAGAAACAAGAAGAGCTTTAAGGCAAAGCTCTATGCGTAACGTACAAGCAACTGTTTGCTCCGCGCACACGAGCATAAGGGAGCGCGTGCGCTCGGCACCAAAACGAACGCAATTAACTTCGTATTAAGGCGGCCGCAACGAAAACGCGTGCGCACGCTCTCTCCGGCAATCTTCTCGCGACAATCGTACGCGGTTCCCTCGTTAATTCCGTTTCTAAAATGTATGCACGCTCGTGTGTGCGTACCGCTACCTAACTTTAACGTAACTTCCTTTTATGCAACGTGAAAAAAAAATGTTGCAGACACGTTACGTTTTTCTTGTTTTTTCTGTTTCAGGTACGTATATAAACGAGAGACGATGGGGACGGATGTCCATCCGACATGGCGTAACGTGAGTGAGCGGTGCAAAACGCTGCCGAAAAACGCGCATTAACGCAGGCTCGTTTGTATACTCTGTAAACGAACGTAGAATGCAAATAAATCGTTTATCACACTACTCTATCTCTCTCCATAAATCTACTTATGTACGTTTATACGTATATATATGTGTATGTATGGATGTATGTACATATATCTACGTATGGATTTCATTTACGTATCATTGTCGCACTATTCTAACGCTTCTATCTAATCTCCATATATATTACATGCACTTTAGTTCTATTTGTTTGTCGTCTTGCGTTACGTCATCATGAAGATTCGCTAATTGAAATTTTCAACGAGCCGAGGATCGTTGAAGGAGTTAACGAAGTTATTTTATTTATTTGTTTTTATGTACTCGTCGATTTAGTTGTTTTAGCACCGTTTAAGAGAGAAAAATGTGAAAATAGTAAAATTTGTTAACCCACGGAGATTTTTTCTTTTCGCGTTAATAAATATTGCGAGATTAATAAATATCATGATTCGTGCCGTGAATTTTAACACAGAGGCGACGTTCGCGAGCGGGATAGCAAGTGAAAAGTTCGGAATTTCATCAAGATTCTTTCGCGATAGAATTCGAAACACGCGTGGTCGGAGTAACGACGAAAAAAAAGTGACGAAAGGAAAGAGGCAGCGATTTCAATCTCGTTGGTAAATAATGTACGGGTGACAACGAAAAAACGAGCGAGGACCACCGATATCGCTGAGTTTTTTGCTCGAGAGCTTATACTCGAGCGAATAAAATATTCGATATTTGCACACACACACACACACACACACACACACACACACACACACACACGCATACGCATACGCAAACACGCGGATCGAGTTGTCGCGCCTTGGACGCGTTTGCAATTCAAATAAGTTGTGTACGACGGCTAAAGGAATTTGTAGGAAAAAATTCGGCTTAAATAACGATGATCCCTTGTTTGTGCCACATGACATGTCCAGTATTTACTATAATTATTTTCACCTATCGAAAACGTAGATCGCTATTACGCCACCAAGTTAACGTTCTTAACGAACGAATAGGGGATCGAGGAAACGATTCGTTCTCGGGGGTAGGGTACTTAATGAAAGTCGGGAAAGCAGTTCGAACGCGAAATTGCGACGTTAATTAGAGAAATGGTACGGATCGGAGGAGGTAATGAAAAATTATTAGGAAGGGTCACTATCGGAGATTCGGGATCCAAGAAAAACTATCGGCAGGTATCATAAGTCTATCGGCAATGATCTATGGATAAAATCCAGCCAGTGAATTTTACTTGACTTTATTTCGAGACATCGTCTTCTTCCTCCCCTTTTTTCTTTTTCTCTCAACATCAAAAATCGTTCTCAGCCGCTCGAAAAGGAGAATGCTCAGCCGGAAGAAAGAGATCTCCTTTATTTCGTATCGAAATAGCCTCGTGCCACCATCGGGAGTGGAGAAGCGAGAAGTTTATCTCGATCTCCGGATACGGTAACGGATATGGATAGCGGTACGTTAAAACGTGCTACCCTTATATAGTCCGATCAGCGGGCGACGAACCTTCTTCTACTTCTTCTTCTTCTTCTACTTCTTTCTTCGTAGCTCGAGGGTAGGCTGCGGAAAATAGGAAAACGCTCGGACCTCGCGCGGCCGATTTCGTTCGAATAAATAGAGCGAACGTGCGCCTTCCATGATGGAATGAAAAGGGAGAGAGGAAAATCAAGTGGAAAAGGGGCTTCGGAGACACCCGGTATATAAGGGCAGAAGGGTGGCGAGCCATGGATTCTGGGATGAAGAGAAAAAGAGAGAAAAAGAGAGCGAGAGGGATGGAAGAAGGTCGCCAGATTTGATGGGTTGGAATGGATCATTACCCTCTCTCCATCCCTCTCTCTCTCTCTCTCTCTCTCTCTCTCTCTTTCTACATTTTGCTCGTTCACTTCCTACGCCCTTGAGGAAGGGACGCTCCCGTTCGAAAATCCGGTCGAGTACCCGATCGATCTGATATCGATGAACGACGGGGGCAAGAAGGTAATAGCAGCGGCAGTAGCACCACCAGCTTCGGGCCCACCCCGTTTGACGGAGCGTCCTTTTATCTCTTCTTTGGCATAATCGCGCGAGTCAGCGGCTCGTACAGAACGATTTCATCCTTCGTTTGCCCCGTTGCGATGCCGTTGCGACTCTACTACGTTTTACGTCCCGGTCAAGATAACGAGCTAACGGCGATCCCTCTTGTTTCTCTCTCGGGCAGCCCTTTCTCGATGCTTGCCCTTTTTTACGTTTTTTTATCTCTCTTTCGTTCTCCCTCTCCCTCGCTCTCTCCGGTACGCCGTTACGGTATAGTCTAACGTTTTTGTCGCTCTTAAAGATAACATTTCATTCTCGTATTCGTCTCTTCTTATTTTATCTTGCGATAGAAGTGATAAAAAAGAAGTTTCCAATAATTAAATAAATAATAAAAAGAAATAAAAATAAATTCCAATGATTTCGTAGACATTTGTTACATTTTTTACAAAAACAAAAATTCATTCTCGCATTCATTTCTTCGCTTTTATTTTGTAAAAAAACTGATAGAAAAGCTTGAATAAATTTACATATATAGGAAGAGTTTACAATTTAACGTAGCAACAAGTTCGTAGGCATTTTTTTCAAATATTCCTAGAAAGTCCCAAACGTATTTGGTGTAGAGTATAACTAATGATAGATCGATTCGCACGAGCGAGGCTTCGACATGTTCGAAAGAGGGGTTGGCCGGTCGAGATCGATGTCGTAACATCGAAGCCGAGTATCACGTACTCGACGCATCTCCTGCATTTAATGTCACCCGCCGTTACTGGTACGAGCCTCGTGAGCCGAACTTTCGTGAAAGGTCCGCGACCCTTTCTTCGCTATCCGTCGTCGAAAGATGGATAGTAACGGAAGAGAAGAGAAGAAGAGGAGGAGGAGAATATGGAGGAGAAAAGGAAAGAGAAGAAAAAGTATGGCACGGAGAAAGCCAGAGGGGGTTGGGGAGAGAATTCTGCTCGATGAACACAATGAACATCACGGTAAATTTCTCGTTCGGCCTCGGACGAAGGAGAATCCGTCTCACTTTTTTCGCCTTCTTTTGAATTTTTGTTCATCGGCGGTACCGCCATCAACGCGGTCCCTTCCGGACCCTCCATTTCCGGCCTCGATTCTCTATCCCTGTTTCACTTTCTTTCTTTCTTTCTTTCTTTCTTTCTTTTCTTCCTTTTCTTTCTTTCCATTCTGTGAAAGCTCGTTGCTCGAGAAAACGATTTATATTACGTTTTACGAGGCTGCTTCCTGAGAAAGTTATATAGCTCTACGATCTATCTAAAATTTCTTTGATCTTAGGATCTGACATTAACTTGCGATCTCTGTATCGCTCGTATATCGAATTTTTATCGTTTGCGCGAATGAGGTATTTATACTCGTTTTTTATCCCCCATTTCTTTTTTTTCGTATTTTTTTTTTCTTGCAATCATATAACATAGGTTAGGTTAGTATCAAGAGAAGCTACGAGATCCGTCATGTTTCCTTTTTCCTCCTCGCAGGAAAAGCTGATCCCAAAGAGAACACAATTTTGCGCCCATAAACAGCGCGCTGTTTGTAAGTTAGCTGTGCCGTTGGTGTTTTCGTGCCATCTCCATTTTTCTTTTTTTTTTCTTTTTCTCGTTCTAGCCCATATAACGGTATGTACTGCCGTGCAACGTCGCGATAACTAGCACGCTACCATCCAGACGCAGCTCCGTTGAATAGCGCTTTTCCGCTCATGGTGGCCGACGGCTGTTTATAAGAATGACGATACCGCGACTTTCAGGATAACAAATCTCTTTCATCTTATTTTTAATGGCTCGTTTGAAAAACGAGTTTGGAATCCTTTCGTGGGAGATTCGAAGACGTAAGCAATATTTATCGATTAAAGTAGTACAGGATTTTCGCTATTTCCGTTTTTTTTTGTCTTTTCGATCCATTCTTTATTTTTGTTGGCTTCCTCGACTTTGAAGAAGGTAAGACTCGTACTTCTTCGAAAAATTCGATCAACGAAGACACCAGAGAAAATTCGTTAAGAGAATCTCGTCGTTCGGCGTATCAAGGATAACGAAACGGATTGCGAGATTTCCATTCTAATTCATAAAAAAAGAATGAAGGTTTCTCTACGAGGATCTCGTTTACCGTCCATTCTCTCTTTCGTACTTGTCCCCGGCATAGCGGCGGTCTCCAGCTTGCATCGGACAATTGGATTTTCCGCAAGGGCCTGCTCGGGAAGTCGCGGTGAAGTTCGATTAAAACTCGAACGGGTAGTTTCCCCGGGAGAGAAGTTCGAAAAGGAAAAAAATTCGCGCGGCGTGTAATGCGCGCGCCTTTCTCGAGGTGTCGCGCGTTTCGTAATTTCGTGAAGTTAAAAGAGATCGATGTTACCTCTCGCACGCGCGCGCGCGCGCGCGCTCTTGTATCTATGGGGATAAAAGGAAGATATTTTCTTTTTTTGCTCTCTTTAAAGAAGATAATTCTGATAATGTTCGATAAATCGTAAATCCGAGGACACCCGTCGGGTTTCGAGAATATTATCGTGGGTTCGGTCTAACGGATTTGCTCGCGTTTCGAAAGAGAAGTGGGCGAATCGAAATGGATTTCTCGGCTTTGCGTTGCGGCTACCACCGGGAAATAAATCGTACCGAAGAATTTCCTTCGAAAGTGGATATATTTCTGATCGGAATTTATATTTGAGAGGCAAAGGACCGCGCCCAACCCTCTCCTCCTATTGCACAAGCCAGCCACCGCGAAAAGCTCGCGCACGCGTAAGTACGAGTCTCGATGCGAGCCGCGTTTCGAATATTTCCAGGGACAAATGGATACGCGTGTGAGAGAAGGATGGATAGATAGCTGCTGGAAGCTAGAAAGAGAGTAAGAGGGGGGGGGATAGGTTTACGGCGATGAATTCAAGCGTAAAAGGACGAAATTATGCCGCGTGTCGGAGTATCGAACAAGATTCCACGGATATACCACGACGACGAAGAAGCTCGAGAGTTTCTGCATAATACGATTTTCGAGTATCCTCGACGTAAGACGCAAAATCGATGTCGACGACGCATCGATGTATCGAACTTGCGCCGTAAACATGGTATTCCCGAAGAACGGAAATGACATGGGGAACGAAACACACGTGGCAAAGGAGAAGGGCTGGGGGGAGGAAGGAAATAAGTTTAATCTCGTCCTGACGAGATTGCGAGGGAAAAAAGGACTTTTTGGATCACGGGGAGTTCATCGAATCTGCGTGGGGAGATTTAATTGCTTATCTGGGATTCGGAATAGATTCTTTCAAAATTCACGATTGCACGCTGTTATTTCTTTATTTAGTTCTTTATTTATTGATATACAATATAAACGGCGAGTAGAGTATTTGAAAACGAGGATAATGCGAATCTTCCGTAATTGACAATAAATTGAAAAGCAGCGTACAAAGGTGTCCACCATTTTATGTAGCCGACGTAGACACGAGCGAAAAACGATCCTAATATAAGCCGGCTAACTCGATTTGCTTCTTTGTTGGCGGTCTCCTCTGCTTCTACTTCTCCGACACGTCCTATCGAAACGTCAAGCTTCCCTTCTCTTTTTTCGGACGGAAGCAATCAAACAAAGTGGATCGTTGGTCGAACACACGGAAATCGTTAAAAGCGGATGCTGTCTCCGCGCTAAAGGAGAGAAAAGTGGGGGAAAAGGAAAAGAGAGGGGAAAAGAGAAAAAGAAAGAAAAAAAGATAAAACAACTAAGGGTCCGAAGGTATCTACTACCTCACGTCACGTCACATCTTGTTCGCTACCAAGTAACCATCGGCTGTCCTACGTTCGGTTTATTCCACTTTCCCACTGAAACCTCTTGCGCGGTGACTCGGGGAAAATCGGAAAATGGGAATTTAATGCGCCGAGTCTGCTCAAGATCTCTTCGCTTCACGAATATTAAGCTCTTATCTGTGACATAACAGTGGTCTTTAAAGTAAATGTTTCTTTTACAAATATTTTTCTAGTTAGGTTTCTATTAGTTATCTTTCTCGAGTTTTATTCCCTTTTTAGCACATGTCTTCCATTTTTTCAAATTTAACAATATTTCTATGGTTCTTTATGTTCTTGTACAATGTAAAAATATTTTATTTTATTAACAGAATCTGTTTTGGTAAAAATAATGATTGCTTCCTATTTAAAAATCAGCAGCTTCATTTCAATGTACAATTGTTCTCCATTCTATAATTGTTAAAGAATTTTTCGAATAATAGTTACAATAAATCTTGTTAACAAAACTAGTAGACTTGAAATGGGTTAATAAGATATACTTTTGAAATTCTTTAATCTTCTCTCTCTCTCTCTCTCTCACTCTCTCTTTATCCAATCGTAACTTCGTATCATTATTCCTTTCCCCTCTCTGAAAACTTTCGTGATCTCTTTTCCACTCCCTTTACCTTTACCACCCTTGTAACTTTCTCATCGTGTTATAGTAACGGGTTTAAGCATTCCGATTCCTGTTCGGTTCGTAATAATTATATCTACATGCAGGCGCGATCGGTAAAAAGGCGAAAAGAGAATGGAAAAACGGGAACGAGAGAAAATGGGAGCTTTTTTCGTGGCTCTCGAGCTTGGATATAAAAACGTGTATCGGCGCGTTCGCAATTACGTTTCGTAGAGATAAACAGGGACGAGGGGATTGGTGGGTAGGTCGGGGATAGAGAAGTGTCCATGAGAAGGAGGAAACTTCGTTGCAGCTTTCCGTTCGTCGTAGAGCAAAATTGAAATCCATCGGTGTGCGAGTAATATGAGAGTGGAATAGAGAGAGAGAAAGAAGGACCGAGCGAGTGAGCGAGAGAGAGAGAGAGAGAGAGAGAGAGAGAGAGAGAAGAGGAGCGATAAATTTATATTTGGATCTCGTCGAAGTAACAACGAGCGAAGGAAAAGAGAAGGAAAAGCGAGGAAGAGGAAGAGATGGATGAAATCGAAAGGATAAGCGACAGAAAGGATTCGATCGTGGTAGTGTACGAGTCCTTGCAAGAATTAAATTGCGTTTTTCCTGTTCAAAAGATGCGCGACATTGTAGAGACGAACGAATGTCGATCCCTCCCGTTTTCCTCTTTCCGTTTCTTTTTTTTTTTGCGCACCCTCTATATATACACACGTATAGGACGCTTTTGTATTACGAAAGCACGAAAGGCTCGTGGACCGAAGAATCGTGAATCATCGAAGGCGACAGGCGCCGTACAAAATGCGAAGCTGTTTCGTCTATCGAAAGTTTGAGATGAAAATGGAAAAAGCTCCGGTGGTTTAACGTTTCCCGACCTCGATTTCCTCGGCACGTATCCTTCCGTCTCTTTCTCTCTTACTCTCAAGCTCGCTCTAAATGTCCGTCGAGTCTATCGTATTTTTTGTTCTCTCTCTTTTTCCCGCACTTCCCTTTCACGAAACAAAACGTTCCGTGAATTACGCGAGTCGCGATCTACGATGCTCTCAAGATGACCTCGCGTGCGCGAACGAGCATGAACTTTTCAGAGATGAAAGTATGGTAGAAGGTAACAATAGAGGTGGATAGTAAAAGAGCTATGTAGCTTTGATATCGTTTTATTCGATTTGTCGTTTTCATCTTCGCAAACTTCGTTTTCGATTCGAATAAAGTATTCGATATTAAATATAGGTATGGTCTGTGTTGAAATATTGAAATTTTTTATAGACCTTCCGTATCGTAGCTTGATCGATTTTCGCGATGGTCTCCTCTTTCTTCTTTTTCTTCTTTCTTACTTCTAATTCGATCTTAACAACCCTGAAAGTACTTTATTTATCCAGCCACTCTTGTTTTATTGTCCTGCTAATACCTACAAGCTTCGTACTCCTATATCCTAACACACAGCGTTCGTCCCCCTTTATCTTTCCACCTTCTCGGTTTAATCCTTTCCCCGGCGATAATACGAATTATTTGCCATTTTCTTTTCTCCTTCTAGATTCTTCCCGTAACCCTCTTGGTATTAGTCCCAGAATGACGCGTAATCCACTTTTCTCTTTTAGTCCGTCCTACCCCGGGGAATTCGAAATTTCGTTTTAACGCTCGTTCCACGTACGGTGAAATAATTGAAGATATTCAAGGAAACCATTTGAAAATAATAAACACGAAGGTTATAATAAAGGGAGGATTGTTATTTATTCTTTTACGTATTTGCTAGTTATCGTTATAATCGCTTCTTTCCTGGATTTTAATTTCATCGTTGTCAGGAGCTGCGTTAACGCGAGAACGCGCGATGTTTAAAGTATCGAGGAAAGAAACTCGACGCGATTACGCGTCCGTTAAATTGCCTGCCATGTTTTCGTCGACGTACTCCGCAGCAGCCTTTCCACGCGCTCTTCTCGAGAAGCGAAACCCGTCATCCTTGTTGTTTTACGACGCGTTCACTGAACTTTTACGGACGGGTGCCTCGCAGACTTTCCACAATTTTCTTTCGGCTTTATCCGGACGACTTTTCGAACGATACATGGTCGCTTAGCTTGCATTTTCTTCTCACCGGTCGTTTACTATACGTTCTTTATCTTTTTTGTCAAATAATTATGCAGTTTCTATCACTCGTATAGAATTCTATTTCGCGATCGTATTTATACGCCTTCCGATTGGAATTTCCACGTAAAAGGGATACAAATTTTCGCGCGATCTCCCACGAAATTGGATGGAGACGATACGTTGGACATCGAACTTCGATATTCTCGGTAGGTGGGTAATGCCGGGTGCTAGCAGGATTTTCGTGTATTATCGCACGCTCGACGATGGGGGCTCGAGGGTTGGGGTGGGTCGGGTTGTACGATATCGAAGTGAAAATGGCACGAAATAACTCGTGCACCAAGGAACAGGTTTATTTATCGCATCGGGGCTGCATTTGAAATTCAATATAACAGAAGCGGCACTCTCCCCTACGAATTTCTCGAGGTGGCGGTTTGCATACATTCGCTTGCCTCGAAATCCGGACTAGGGTTGCCTGGTGGAGTCTTCGTCGTCGCATATTTGCGGGAATCTACGATTCTCTCTCTCTCTCTCTCTCTCTCTCTCGTTTTCACGCGCGTGTATGTGTGCATGACCGTTATCGTCGCTGACCCTTTCCCTCGACCCACTCCGAGATCGCTTCGAATTCCTGCTTCCCTTAAATTTAAATATTTAGCCGCTTAATCCCACTTAAGGCCGATGAATTTTCAAGCGTCCGATTTCAAAACGATCCGTACAATTTCCGTACGTTGATATCTCCTCCCCTTCTCTCTTTCCGTTGCCATTTCTGTTCGTATAAGTACTTCTATATATGTATATAAATCCTCGTTCGAGTATTATTCGTTTTGATTTGAATACGAAGCAGCAACGAATTTTATTTATCGCGGTAGCAATGTAAACGTTGATCCGAGAACGATACGAAATCTTTTCAATCCTATTTACGTTCGACTCTCATTGAAATTCAATGGAAGAGGAGAGGGTGAAGGAGTTTTCTTCGGTCAAATTAATTCAAAGCTTAAGGGGGTCGAACTCCTATGTTACGATGCGATGTTACGCGCTTAACCCTGATCGAAACGAGATTTTAGCATTCGGAATTTAGTCTGTGGAAAACCATGAAATTCTTATCGCCCGAATGCAAAATCATGCGCGAATATATAAAAAAGTCGTCGATCGTTGTTAGTTTTATCGTTCGAAATATTTCTGTTCGAGCTTCTGAAATATATATTCTCTTACCGGAACCGGTTTGCAATTCAACCTTTAGCGTTTACACATTCGAGATCTTGGAGAAGCCCGTTTCGAGTATAGCACGACGTAAGGCATATTACCATCCAGCCGAAATTGCGCCAAGTTAAAGTCAATGAGACAAGAACGAGCGACGGGTTCGCTGTTTGTCGAGTTTCGAAGCTACCGTTTTGATAAGCGAAATTTCTTCTTCCACTTCTTTAAAAGTTTCATTTTAAAACTTCTCTACCTACTTAGGTCCGTTACCAACATCTTTTTCATTTTTATTCCCTCGTAACATCATCTCGCTACTTTCTCCTTATCCTTTTTTTTTTAGTCGGATCTTCCTCATTCGGTAATAGTCCTCCGTTATTCATCTTATAAATATTAAACGTTACATGTTCGTGCCGGGCTCTCGATAACAGGAGCAATAAAAAAATAAGCACTCGAGTATGGTTTTAAATAAATATTTGTCTCTCCCTCTCTCGAAGTAGACAAACATTTCACGATCAAATGATCGCGTCGAATAGAAATATATAATTTTATTTTATTTCGAACGAGAAGACGTTCTTGTAATATCGAAGAGAATTTCTCGAGATAGAAAATGAAAGAAAAAAATCAAAATCGAGATAGGAGGGTAAAACGTCGAACGTAAAAGACGTTTCAATTGTACACGGCATCTGAAACTTCCTTTATACCGTATACTACTTCTCTATCCCTTTTCTATCTCTCTCTTACTCTCGCTTTGTCCATATACATGCAGGCAGCAGCTTGCTCACTTGTTTCGTTTCAGAGTGCTTTATAAAGGAAGAAATGGAAGAGAGGAAGAGAAAGAGAAAGAGAGGAGAGATACCCCGATAAAACCTTCTCCCGCACGTAGAAAACTCTCTTATCCCTATGTACATAGATTTTCTGATGGCGTCGGCGTCGGCGTCGGCGTCGGCGGCGATGTCTGGAAAAACGGGAAGCGCAGCTGGCAGCCTTGGCGCTGCCCTCGAACGCGCCACGAACCCAAGACGAATTGCTCCTTGCAAAACTCGCTTGGTGTTCGCCATTGGCAAGACCTCACGGTTAAACTATTTTCTCGCCTTTCGCG
Source organism: Odynerus spinipes (assembly GCA_032403825.1). Taxonomy (NCBI): domain Eukaryota; kingdom Metazoa; phylum Arthropoda; class Insecta; order Hymenoptera; family Vespidae; genus Odynerus; species Odynerus spinipes. The sequence continues at coordinate 398,004 of JAIFRP010004366.1, forward strand.
ATAGACTTTTCTACTGTTTGCCCGGTTTGCTCTTTTCTTATTCGGTCTTTCATCAAGAAACATCTCACCGAGCTACTTTCTTCTTTTGATTTTACCGCTCCCTTTCTCCTGTAGCTTTTCAGATAAACGTTTCTACTTCTCGCGAGAATCTCAGGGAAAAATTAAAGAGTCAACGATCTTGTCTTTTCGATCACCGTTACGAATATAAAATAAATATCTGTTTATTTATCCATCTACTTTTGGTCCTAATTGAATTCACGTTGACATTGTTTATAACTTCACGTTTTATTCATCAAACAGAAAAGATTCTCTCATGGAGCGCGAAGATTCAGGTGTACGGTTGGTTAATCGTCGTCCGTGGAAGGACTGTAAATTAATGTATAATTACGCGGTAGTTAGTTACTACCTTTTTGTCCCATACAAAGGGAAATACGCTTACGAGTTGTGCCCAACGTGGCCAGGTCGACTGTTTAAGAGAGAAAAGAGAGAGAGAGAGA